>CAUYRT010028452.1:0-157417 GCA_963574885.1 Lepilemur ruficaudatus
GAGCATCTCGCTGTGTGTGGTTTCGTAAACTCCAAGACGTTCAAGGGTATTTTTTATGATGAACTGTTTTTAACCGACGGCTGTGATTAACACTTGTATTACTTTTGCCCTTGCAATCCAAGCAAGTGTGGGCCACTCTGGAAGGCCTTTCAGGGGAGGTGTGGCATGTGCTGTCCTGTCCAGGTGCAGGAGCCAAAGAGAGAGACCAGACACCCAGGCCGAAGGTCTTTTAACAAAACGCCAGGACGCTGCGCTGTCCCGCGTGGAGACCACTGGACAAACGTGGCCAGTCCGCACCTGAGACATGGCCCGTCGTGCTGGGCTGGGCTGTGAGTGGGGAGCGCGCCCTGGGTTCCCGAGACTGCACGTGCAAGAGGCATGTAGGACACCTCATGGACGCGTCTGCCTTGATTCCACATGGAAATGATGACGTTTTGGGTGTGTTGAGATAAATGAAATGTATTAGGTCAATTTCATCTTTTTTTTTTTCCTTTTTTAGTGCATCCACTAGAAAACTGAAAATTCCACGTGATGTTTTCATCGTATTTCAGCGGGACGGCGGTGCGGGTGTAACACGCAGAACCTGCCTGCGAGGTAAGCACGGCTCGGCCGGGGACACTTCCGGTTTGCCACCCGCAAGCTGGGTGTCCCGAGACAAGTTACTGATCGCTCCGGGCCTGGGGTTGTCGCTGTTTTTGTGGTGGTTACTATTATCATTCCCGCCTTCAGAAGAGCCAGGAGGGAAAGACTCCAGAAGGTTCTGCCCTGGAGGCCCGATTTGATTCTCTCGTTCTCGAGTACAAGGTTCATTCAGTTCCACTTGCCAGGGGCCCAGCAGAGCCACCGTCAGGAGGGCTGGCGCCCCGGGAGCTTCCCACCCACCGCCCGTCGCGCTGTGGCGCGGGGCCGCTCCTTTGCTGTTTGCACTTGGTGGGCAATGCTGACCTCAGGTGCTGTGGCCCCAGGTCTGGGGCGCGGCCAAGGTCAGAGTGGGATGCGGAGGGTAGGAAGTGCGCGCCCCGCCCCTGGCTCGCGGGCAGGATGAGAAGCTGAGTCTGGGGGCCACAAACTGGTCGCTGCCCTCCCACACACCTGCCGCCTGGCCGCCCACAAGGCAGGTCCCTCCAGGCCTCAGGAGCCCCCTCCACAGGGGCTGGGTGACCCCCGTGTCACAGGCTGGGTGTGCCAGGAGGTGGCCCACGTGTCCCTCTTGACAAGGCCTAGCAATTGAGTCGGTGCTACGTGAACGTGTGGAAATACTTAGTAACACTCGGTGAGCCGCGTCTCTCCCACCACGGCAAGCGCTACCCTTTCCTTCCACTCCCTCCTGCACATTAAGCTAGCAAAGGCAGGAAGTCAAGGTGTAGTGGCTCACGCCTGTAATCCTAGCACTCTGGGAGGCCCAGGTGGGAGGATTGCTTGAGGCCAGGAGTTCGAGACCAGCCTGGGCAACATAGCGAGACCCCACCCCGTCTCTACAAAAAAATAAAAATAAAAAATAAAAATTAGCCAGGTGTGGTGACATGCACCTGCAGTCCCAACTGCTCAGGAGGCTGAGGCAGGAGGATTACTTGAGCCCAGGAGTTTGAGGCTGCAGCGAGCTGTGATCTTGTCACTGTACTCCAGCCTGGGTGACAGAGCAAGGCCTCATTTCTAAGGGGGGAAGAAAAAAAGCAAGATGATTCATTAATAGGTGTCTGTGTGCCCGTGTGTGTGCCTGTGTGCGAGGGAAAGGGGGCTCCTTACTCGGCACACGCGTGAGAGGAGACACACAGAGGACGGTTCTCGGCATGTCTTTGCGTGTCTCTGCAGGGTCAGTCTTCCGATAACTTCCTGTTCTTAACTTTCCCCTTCCAGAGCCTCGTGTGCTCTTGGTGTAGACGGCTCTGGTGCCTGCGTGGGGGACTCAGCATCGTCACAGAGTCGAGGAGAGTGAGTGAGGATAGATCTGGCGCATCAGGGTCGTGATGGCGGCCGAGGGGGACCCAGCTTTCCTCGTGACACCTGCCTGGGCTGGCCCGGGCTCTCCAGGGCAGCAGAGCAGGAGCCATATTTTCAACCACGCCTCCCGTGTGGGGAGACGCTGCCACTCGCATGCCGGCGGGCGGGGCTGCCTGCTGGGAGAATCCCGCCCTCCGTCCCGCCCTCCGTCCCCCACATCAACATTTCCGATGGTTCCTCGTGCAGTTTCCAGCTTCGAAGGCAAACGTCGGGTCTCGGCCAATGAGGGTTTTTTTTCCCGCCACGTCCGTCCCTCGCAGGCGCCTGCTGTTTACCGCTCAGAACATGCCTAGGATGCACGCATCAATTTCAGTTTAGAAATCTATCTCACACGTGCTCCGAGCAAATTAAATCAGATCAAGCAGAAACTGCCCTAAAGGGAGTTAATATTCTGGCCGACTTCCTGCTTACAGAGGCCGCGCCAACCGGCTCTGCCACACTTAACCTGCTACCTGATCAGATAAATGACCGAGGCAGGGGTCCGCTGGGCGTCTTCCTAAGAAGCAGCCCTGGGAAATCCGCTCACCTTACGCCTCTGGTTTCAATTTACTGCCGGGGTTAGCTGCCCCCCAAACGATGGAAGACCAGGGAAGGGCTCTGGACGGGTGGATGGGTTTGGGGTATCGTCCACTCAGCATGTGAGGAATGTCACAGCATTTGGGGAGCATTTTAAACAGCAGCGACTATTTTTATAGCTGAAATTGGAAAATACTCGAAAGCCAACGGGAGCGGGGAGAGAGGCAGGGTAGGAAACGGAAATGGTTATACAGTTGCCCTCGGAGACAGCCACGAACTCACGCAGAGACAACGTGAAAGTCACAAGGGGGTTCTGTGGCCAGAAAAATGATGACCCCGAAAATGTGTCCAAAACCTGTGAATGCAGCACCTCCCACGGCAACAGTGACTGTGCAGCTGTGATCACCTGAGGGATCCTGAGATGGGGGGTTCTCCTGAGGATGCAGGAGGGGCCGTGGGCCCAGGAACTCAGGGGGCTTCCAGAAGCTGGCAGGGGCCGTGGCACAGATTCTGCCCGGGGCCTCCAGGAGCGCAGCCCAGCTGGCCACTCGACCTCAGCCCAGCGAGACCCGTTTTAGACTTGTGACCTTCAGAACTCTGAGACAGTAAACTCATATCATTTTTTGGTGATTTGTTACGGGAGTGATAGGAACCTCACACAGCTCTGGGGTCCCTGAACCACCAGGCTGCTCCGGCGAAGGGGAGGTAACCTGCATTTCTGCTCTGCAGAACCATTTTAAGGGCTAAATGAGATGCTGCATGGAGAGGCACTTGGCCCATCGCGCAACCCGCATGGGTGGTAATTAGAGTTAAAAACGAAGGGACTGTGCATAAGTGTAATGCAAACTTTAGAATTTGCAACGGTAGCAAGGATACAAGTTGTGGTCATGGAAATAGTAGGCGCATTGCAGAACTGGGTTTCTCAGCAGGCACAGGTTGGCAGAGCGGAGCAGTTTCACTTGCGGGCGGGGCTCAGGGCATCACGATGGCGCCCTCTTCTCCTTCCCTCACTCACTCAGCAAGAGTTCTGGGCCCCTGAGACCCCCATCACCACGCGCTCCACACGGGTCGCTGACCAGGGGCTCCGTTGACTGAATGTCCATGAACTCAGTAGAGGACCCAAGTGAGGGGCCAGTCCTGGGCCGTCCAGTCAGAGGTGAGCCCTTCGCATTGCCCCGGCGGTGCTAGACATCGTGGCATTATTCTACAGCGCGAGAGGGGAGGATGCTTCGTTCCCACACGTCTGATCTTTTTGAAAAGGGAACTGTTCTATTTTCTTCTCGCTGCTCGGAGGTAAAGCCAAAGGCTCTGACTTATCCTGAAGGATCTCGATACTTTATCTGCCCTTCACCATTTTTGCAAGTAAATTCTCTTCTCCTCCTCGGGGTTTTCCTGCAGCTGGCTCCCTGTGGTTCTCACCGTGGCTCCCAGCTCCCCGGGACAGTGCTCCTCCTCTGTCCTTGTCAGCCTCGCCCCGCTGGTCCGAGGGTGACCTGGCCTGGGCGCTGACCCCGGCAGGTGCAGGCCTCAGACCCGGGACGAAGCCGCCGCGCTGTGGGCGGCGCCACCTAGTGTCCCAGGGCCGCTGCACAGGTCTCTCGGGGAGAGTTTTGGTGATTGAGAAAACAGTGTTTTAAAGTCACCGTTTCATTTTGTTCCTATCCGAGAGCTATGTTGGAATTTGCAGGCAGTATCAAGTTTTGAATTAAACTGAATTAACACATGCACACCTGGGTATTGTACGTTCAGCAGAACCTGACGAAACTGCCATTGTAGACATCAAAAAATGGTCTGGCGGATCGACCTAATATTTGTATGTGGGAAAGGGTGAAACAAAGGTTTTACAGATACACACATATTTTCCTCATTCCAGGGAAACTCTGATAATGTGTTTAATAAAAAGAAACAGAGCTAAGCCATCTTTCTCTTGAACTTAATGATAAAGCTTTTATCTATTTATTTATTTCTCAAGGCATTTCTTGGTTTTTATAAATTTCAGGCTCCTGATACCTCTCGCTGCCCCATGTCTGCTTCCGTCTTGGCCCCGTCCAGACGGGTTGGCGAGTGACCCCCTGCCCAGTACGGCCCATTGGTTTCCACGCCATTGGCCGCCGACCTTGTCCACAATCTCCCAGGGCATACTGTGATTGGCTGCTCTTACCCAATGGGAAGCTTCCCTCCAGGTCACATGTCCATGCTGGGCCCAATCAGCCGAGGCAGGAAGGGTTGGGCCCTTACCTGCTTCTCCCCTGAACCCTCACCCCAGCCACCCAACCTTTGACACCCTCACCCAGGCCACCCCGGGCTCTGGCTCTCCCGGTGCCGTTGCTGGGGCGGCCCCAAGTCTCTGCTCAGTGTCCTCCCCTGGAAGAAGCCTTTCCTGACCCTGTCACGGAATGCTGGCTGTCCCCACCACCAGACAGTCCCCACCAGGAACTCCGTCTCCACGGCGTGTGTCCCACGTAAGCCAGGTAGCCTGTGCCGGCTGCCGTGTCCCCCATGCCCTGCGTGTGGCGGGCGTGGCCAGTGCGTGTTGACGGAGGGGAGGCAGCTATTGCGGGTGGAGCACCTGCGGCTGTCAGATGCCTGGACGGCGGCAAAGATTTGAACAGAAAGTCCCCGAAGAAGAAACACAGGTGGCAGGCGGCCCCTGGATAGATGTCCAGCGCGGGAGTCACCAGAAAATGAGCCACAGCCACAGGGAGATGCCACCAGCACCTACGAGAAGGGGTGAAACATAATTTTTTAAAAAACAGTTAAAACGAAGCAACACCCTGACGACAGCAAACGCTGAGAAGACGCGGAGCACCTGGAACTGCCAGGCCTGCGGGGGGCGCGGGAGCTGCGGCGGGGGCAGCCCCGCACGGTCAGCTGTCCCGCTCACAGGCACGTACCCGAGGCAGTGACGCACGTCTACACAGAGACCCGCATGCGGGTGTGCACAGCAGCCATCAGCCCAGTCCTCAGTCGCCAAACACTGGGAACGGTCCAAACATCCCTCAGCAAGAAAAAACAACCCCACAGATGCGCTCAACAGCGCACAGAGCCGCACTCTAAAAGGGCGAATTTTACTGAATGAAAATGATATTTTCATTTTAAAAATGCCTTTGAGGGCTTTCTCTGCATTGGCAAGTTCCACGGTGCCTGCCGGCCCCAAACGGCGAAACAGCCACCCTTTTCTGTAATCGTCTCCGCCCTGCCGTGACCCCGGCCGCTCCCCGGGCTGTCCCAGGCCAAAGCCAGGCTAGACCAGGCCAGCGGAGGTCAGGCCAGGCCACCCCAGACCCAACCGCGTCCACTTGCTCCGAGGGGACTTCGGCGACCCGTCAGGCGGACAGGTGGCTGCAACCCAGAGCTCGAGGGAGCCGAGGGTGCGGCCCATCCCGTCCTGGCCGGGGGTCTTTGCTGGTGAGAGGCGCGCTCCCCCCGCTAGGCGCTGCCCCGCGAAGGCCTGGCGGTGACAGAGATCTGCACCCAGTGGCTGCCGAAGCAAAGGCCCCGCCAGGGCAGCCCCGGCACCTCGACTGCTCGACAGCCGTCGTGCCGCCGGGTCCCTGCGCTGCCAGCTACCGACGTCACGCTCAGATTACTGCTGTATTCCAGTAATGGTGCGGCTTCCCGCCTCTGACAAATGAGCATGACGCCTCCCACGTGCCGGCGGAGCCACGGGTTTCTGTGCTTCCCGTTTGTGTTCGCCCAGAGCGACGGGAACCCAGAGGCTAGCAGACTGTTCCTCGCCTCCCACCGCGACGACCACCATGAGCTTTTACAGTATCGGGTACGAGCCTGGGGTGAATTATTCAGGCTTCGTATTTCGATGCATGGGGGGAAATGCCCGTAGAGAACACGAGTTGTGCGTGTGCGCGTGTGTGTGCACACGCATTTCAGGAAAACACGCATCACTGTCGGAAATCCCCACTGACTTGTCTCGGGAGGAGTTTTCTGCAGATCTGTTGTGCGTGGCGAGTTAGTGGGTTGTGCCGGCTGTGCCAGGCCCGCCCCGTCTCTCACCCATGAACTGCGTAAGGGCAGTAATGACACCCACTGCCCCGAGTTGCGCGGCGATTATCTGCAAAGCGTACGGGGGAAACCTGTGTGCTGCCAGGTATGGCACAAGCAATGACACGGCATCCATTTGGCCACGGGAAAACACCGGCCACTGCGCTGTCTGGGAAACAGGTTCTCAACAGCGAGCAAGACCGCAGGGCCCGGATCCCCTGGCGCGCCCCAGTCGCTGTGGGCCGACGTCAGGGCACCTTCTAACCACCTGGTGGGAACGTGAGAGGCAGCTTTGTGGGCATTTTCGGTGAGAGCTGAGCATCCCCAGACTCCTCCGGGATCGCCTCTGAAGAGTGGGAGCTTTGCCTAGTGACACTGTGTCTCCACTGTCCCACCTGTAAATAAAGGTGACCCCCTTCTCTGGTGACAGCTGACCTTGGTGAGAACGGGCGTCTTGGACCTTCAAAAACACTGTCACGGAGGAATGTGATTTTGTTTTACAACCTCCCCGCTCCTTCCAGACTGATTTACTCGCTAATCACCTGTTCAAGACGGTCGCCTTTTCTTCCTGCTGAGATAACCTGAGCGCGTCTGGGTCAATTGGCCGCGCGGCAGCTGGCGAGAAACCGTCCGCGCTCAGACGCTGATCTGCGCTCTCAAGCTCAGCTGGCTTCAGCAGTGTGATGTCACTACGCCTCCTCCACCTCACGTTATTAATTTCGTTCGTAGCAGAGCCAGTAACTCACCCATTCCAGGCAGTTTGTCATGCATACCTGTAAATAGATTGGAGGTTCACTGGCGCATGCTGGGTAAACACACGCCCGCGTCTGCCTGGCTCCTGGCACCGCGCCAGGTTCTTTAGATTTGGGTGATATTTTTTTATAATGCATGTGAATTTATGCGGCAAAGGCAGCCTCACCACCGCCGGCCCCCGCCGCCGTCGGCCCTGAAATCCCATTTAGTTTCAATTTTACTGCTCAGGCCCAGCTCTGCGGGAGCCGCGCCCTGTGAAGGTGAGATGTCACCGCCATCATTTTCGTATTGATTTAGAAGAGTCGCCTCCGTGTGCGCCGGCGCCTGCGGGCTTCTGTTCAGTGACCTGAGCTGAAAGTACTTCACTCTGCCCAAGGTGAGCGGCCCCCGCCACGCTGCCCCTCGCATGGTCTGAGCCACCCGGAGGGGTTCCTGGTGCAGCTGATGTGAGTGACATATCCTGCATGCTCAGGGCAGACCTTTTCCTTTTCTCCTAAGGCTGTGTCCGTAAGAAAGTAAAATAGACGCCTGGCAAGGCTGTAACTGTGTGTCCCGTTGGACACCAGCTCCATCGCGGGTGTCCCATAGCTGTCCCCACACATGCACCCACAAACGCCACAGGTGCAAACGCAGGTGCCCTGGGCTACTGGGGAAGGACCCCGGCCCTGGTCTGAGGGCTGAGGCTCGATATGACTCGTTTTGTGGGTATATGTGCTCTCTGCCTTGCCAGCTCCCGCTCGCTGCTTCTGGTAAAAGACCCTAAATTTTCACTGGGGGATTTCACTCCCTCATCAGTGAGATTCAAGTTGAGTGACTCCACCCAGGCCTTGTGCTGTGGTAATGTGGCCCAGATCTGGGCTATCAGAGCATCCGATCATCCTAGCCCGGCGACTAGCTCAGAGGGGGCTACCATGACCAGGCTGGTCTAGTGAGGTTCTTCTCTAAGACTTTTGCTGAGACAATTAAATAAGGTCAGCTGTCTTGGTGCTGGGGTCCCTGAGAAGAAAGGGGATAAGCCTAGAGCCACTGGTGGCCTTCTTGCTACTGGAAGGAGAGAACCTTATTCAGAATGAAGAAATGTGAGCAAATACAAAAGGGAACAAAGCCCACAGGCCAAGAGAAATCTGTTGAGCACCTGGATCCAGCCATGCCTGAAGCCAGCACGTGTCTTGGTCTTGGCTTTTGCGTTACCTGGGCCAATATATCCTTTTTTTTTTCTTTTTAATATAAGCTAGTAAGAGTTGGGATGCACTCTTTTATGGCTGGAAAAAAGATCCTAATGATACGATGTAGAACCCAAATACCAAGATTCACCCTTCCAACAACTGATAAGCTTTCCTTGCAGCTACAGGAGTCTGATTCTAAATTAGTGGTAGTTTTTGGAGTCCTCCAAGTGCTATGCTTTGTAAAACCAATCTCACAAACTGTTAGCTTGCAAAGGGAACTGACTGTGTGGAGGAAATGTACCATTTTAAAATACAAAGGGGAAGGCTCCCCCCAACACCCACCCCGGGCCTTTTCTTTGCATCTGTGTGTCACTATTTCTCCCAGCACTTTCAGCTTCCCCCCTCAACCCTCTTCTTCCTGCTTTGGGGGTCGCCAGCTGTCGCGCCAGCCAGCAGGTGTGTCCCTTCCCTTCTCTTCCAGCTCCTGCCCTGGATTCAGAAAAGGGGCGGACAGCTGAGCCCTCTGCCCCGCCGGCGGCCCCAGGCTCCCCTCTCCCAGTGGCCTGGAACAGTCTGCATGGATACACCTGGCTTGAGCTGAACTATTAATTGCACTTTATTTTACGTGCAGAGTCAACGGCATTTTAAACACGACAGGAAAGTCTGTGGATGAATACGCACGATTACGTAACAGGCTATGCAGATACACGCCCCGCTATGGCTGGGCCGCCGCTGAATTTTCCAGCACGGTGGCCTGTGTCCTGACTTTGTCCTAGACCTCAGAAACACGGTCTGCACGCAGAAAACACCTGGGTTTCTGATGGCAGCAGAGGGACGCCGGCTGGGTTTGCAGCTCCAGGTCTCCCTTTGCACGGGGCTGCTCTCGAACGCAGGTGAGGCGGGAGGCAAGAGCCCGACTTCAGTTGTGCGGTTTGAAAGCGAGAACTGAATTTTGATTTTACGTAGACGTGGTGAAAGGTTCTGTCCACCCTCTGCCCAAATGCCACACTCTTAGTGACTTGCGACTTTGCGCGTCTGTTTCTAGTTTCTCAAGGTTTAATGTTTGGTTGTTCATTTGAGATCTTTCCTCCCTTTTAACGTAGGCTGGTGTCACCGTAAACTCCCTCTCAGTCAGTGTCCCGCGGGTTTGGTATGCTGTGTTTTCGTTTTTGTCTGTCTCAAGCTATTTCTAATTTCCCCTCTGATTTCCCCGTTGACCCACCGGGAGTTCCAAGGTCTACGTCACCGTGGATTTCCAGCACTCCCTCCACTGTTGGTTTCTGGTTTCGCTTCATTGCGGTTGGAAAGGATACTCGGTATGATTGTAATCTTTTTAAATTTGCTAAGACTTGCTTTGTGGCCTAACATGTGACCCACCCTGGAGGATGCCCCGCGTGTGCCCGGGGAGACCGCACCTGCTCTCACACGTCCCGCAGCACTGTTCACGGGAGCCGCGTGGAAACGGCCAAAGTGTCCATCACGGCTCAGTGGACAAAGGAGACGTGGTCTGCGCCCACAGTGGAATATTGTCCAGCCTTAAAAAAGCCGGAAACCCTGCCGTCTGCCACGGCACGACTGATCGTGGAGGACATTACCCGAGTGAAATGAGGGTCGCGCAGACACAGGTGCTGCTTGATTCCATCTATATGAGAAGCCCGGAGGGGATTCACAGAGACGGGAGCAGAGTGGGGTCGCCAGGGACGGGAAGAGGCAGAGCGTGAGCTGTCGTCCAGTGATGCAGGATGGACTCGTCCTGGAGGCTGCCGTGCGGCACCGTCAACCGTGCCGCGCTGTGCACTTCAAAGTTTGTGGGGTAGAGCTCGTGTTAAGTGTTCTTACAAATAAGTACATTTGCACTTGTTTAAAAAAGATGATTCCAGAAGAAGGGAGGCAGGGAGGGTAGAAAAGCCAGCAAAGGGCTGCTGTTGATCTGGTCCCTGACGGGGCAGCAGGGCTCACAGGGACACACTCAGGGAAAGGGCCCCTGCTCACGTCACATGGTGCCGTTCCTCTGCCCCATCAGCTCACTGTGCACTTAAGACCAGTTTTACAAAAGACAGGAGGCTGGGCATGCACATCCACCAACCCCTGCCCGGCCGCCCCCAGGGAATATCTTTACCCCCACCTCCCCCACACACACACTGTGGGCTCAGCCTGCGCACAGCTGGGCAGCCTCCGGAAGCCAGGACACAGGCCGGGGCGGAGGCAGGGCCAGCAGCGGGCGTGGAACAGCTCACCACGGCTGCGCCCGAAGTCAGAGGTGGATCTAGACAGCGTGACTCAGGACACCAGCACGTCCGCTGCAGTGCATAGACGCCCTCTTCGGCCATCCCTACCCCCCAGGGACAAGCAAGTGTGTCCCATCCCAGCGCCCTCCCCCTGCCTTGTGGGCTCTCCTGTGCCATGGGGGTGCAGAGGGGGAGCTCCAGGGAGGGGACCCCAGTACAGGGTCATTCAGTGTCATGTCTGGCCTGTCAGGGGAGCCAGGCAGTTTGAGAATTACCAAAGCTCATCCTGGCTTGGTTCCTACAGTGATTCCACAGAGCCAATCAGCATCCCATGTCCCCAGCATCCTTCCCCTCAGGGCGCTATGTGGACTCTGGGAGCAGCAACCCTCCCTGCCTGTCCCCTGCCCTGATGACTCCACACTTAACTCGCACACAGCCGGGCTCCTGAGAAGTCCTCTGGTGTCATCCAAGGCAGCACAGTCTTTAAGAAAACAACAGGGCAGATTCCTGAGAAAGGACACCTACAATTTAGCGTCTTGAAACATACTGCTTCACTTCTTTTTTGGGGTGGGGATCCCGGTCCTCTCCCTTACCCTGTCTTCCCCGCCCCCGCCCCCGCCCCATCCTTCTGCGGTTGGCGGAAACGTGAGTTGAGATGCGTGGTTCCTGCCTCGCTTTTCTCCTGCAAACAGGAGCGTGAGCAGAAAACCGCACTCCGCACATGACGGGAAGACGGCGTGGCGAGGGCCTGCACGAGAGCCGGGCCTCTGGGCGTGGGCCGCCGCCTCCAGCTGTGCCAGCAGAGAGAACCTCGCTGTGGACGTGGCTGGTATTTCTGGGGTCTAAGTACGTTCTTCCTGTGGGGATGAATCGACTAGGAGTCACGCCAATTGGCTGCTCCCTGCGGGCACCGGGAATAGCAGGGACCTCCTGCCACCCCATGACATCAAGCTGCCCTGCCATGTGCCCGGGAGCTCCCCGCAGCAGGGGCACGTGCAGGTCAGCGTGGGCTCCTTCCCGCGTGGAACCCTCCGGTGGATAAGCGAGCAGGCTTCAGGGACAGCAGTCAACTCTGCCCCTGAGGCAGGGCAGCGTCACAGCAGGTCACCTACCTCTGTGTAACAAATCATCCCATAACCCAGTGGCTTAAAACAACCACCTTTGACTGTGTCTCATGATTTTTTGGGTCGGGAATTCAGACAGGGCTCGGCTGGACGATTTTTCTGTTCCGAGTGATGTCCCTCTGTGGTGCTCAGCTAAGGAATGGGCTGGTCTGAGGGTAGGGGACAGCTCCTCTCATGTGCCTGGCACCTCGGCGAGGATGGCTGGAAGGTGACCTGCGTGTGGCCTCCCTAGCGTGGTGGTCTCCTCCTCCACGGCAGCTCAGGGACCCAGACGATGTTCCAAGAGGCCCCCGTGGGAGCTGCCAAGCTTTGTGTGGTCTGGTCTCAGAAGATCTAGCAGTCCAGTTGTGCTGGCAGACAGGTCGCTAAGGCCAGCCCAGATTTACGGAAGGGGAATGCAACTTCCCCTGGCAGTAGGAAGAGCAGCAAAGAATGGCAGCATCTCTACCCCACCGCGGGCAGAGCCGCTTCCTGTTTTATGAGTCTAGTTTCCTCCTGAGTAATAGACTCCACCCCAGACAGTGGGAGTGAGGCCGAAATTATATAACCCACCTAAAGTGCTCAGTTTTCAGCCCTTGAATAAGGTCAGATGACGGCTCTTCGCTCCCTAGTTTGGGGCTACATGGGAAACTTCCTGGACCTGGAGCTCTGGGAACCCTCACGCTGAGCGCGTCCAGGCGTCCACGCGGCGGCCCCGGCTGTGTCCCCTCCCCCACTGGTTGGCAGAGCTCCTCTGAACACGGAATTTCAAGTGCAGTAACTTGGACCCCGGGTGGAGAAGGCCATGGCGGGTTCACTGAAGATCATCATCTCAAAAGCAACGACGGTTGGTTGAGAATGAGACGTCCCCAGAACAATTTATAAATGAAAGAAAATCATAATAGTCATTGAAATCCCAAAACAGGGAGCCTATTTATACATGCACAGTGCTTCCCCTTGCCAATTCCCAAAGCTTAAGCTCCTAAGTGGGAGACAGTGAGCGCAACTCCGTTAATTGGCATCTAAAACGCTGTGCTGGGAAGGCGCTCGCAGGACTCCACAGGACGCAGGGACCCCCCCCTCCGTGGGGTCCCGGAGATGTGGGGTTAGGGTCACGGTAGTGGCCGTGGGGCAGCTGGAAAGGAGAGATGAGGACGGTCCACACAGGTGAGGGAGGAAGCCACCGGCTTATCCAGAATTCACGTATGGAAAAAGTGGGCCAAGAAATGCCTCAGTCTCCCGGCTGTGGAAACCCGGGGCATCGGGAGCAGGCGGCACAGGCTACCTGGAGGACGGCCACAAACCGCGGTGCAGCCAGACAACGGGATATTATTCAGCCACAAACAATGCGCTATTAGGCCAGGAAAAGACACAGAGGAAACCCCCGGTTCATGTCACTCGGTGAATGAAGCCACTCTGTTCTGAAAAGGCCACAGACTGTATGACTCCAACTCTGAGACATTCCGGAAAAGGCAACACTACGGAGACAGTGAACAGATGGACCGGGGGTCGCCAGGGTCGGAGGGAGAGAAGGGTGAACAGGTGGAACACGGGACTCTTAGGGCAGTGAAACGATTCTGCATGATCTCGTAATGCTGGATACGTTTGTCAAAACCCATAAAATCCCGCAACAGAGTGGACCCTGCCGTAAAGTGTGGACCTCGGGTAATAATCAGGTATTGGTTTGTCAGCGGTAACAAATTACTCACGGACGTGAGATGTCAATACTAGGAAAGCCGTGTCCGTGTGTCCATGTGTACGTCGGGGGGAGAAACTGGGCATCCCGGAACACGCCACACATTCTGCCCAATTTTTCTATAAACCTAAAACTGCTCTAAAGTATAAAGTCTATTATCAAATACTTTGAAAAAAACACTGGTGGGGTGGGGAGGGTCCCAGGAGGGTCTACTCCTCATAGTAAACAGAAGTTAGAGACCGTGTGAAATTCAGAGAAGCAACTGGCCTCACCTGGAACAGCAGGTGACCGCCCGCCACAGCCCTGGGGAGCTGAGCCCCGGGGGTCGGACGAGGGGGAGGCACCTGTTCTCTGATCTCAGAACCAGAGCGGTTGTGTTTTCTCGCCTATAAATTGAGGCTGATACCACAAGCCCCGCCCTGGCACGGGAGGCAGAGAGGGCAGCTGCGACATTAGGTGTGACCGGGCCAGGTCCCCGCAACGCAGCGCTCCCCGAGCTCCTCTACCTGGCGTCTGGGATCCAGGTTGGTGGGGGACAACGGCCGAGTCTGCCTCATCCCTGAAATGGAGCACAGCACCTGCGCACAGCCAGAGCTCTGAATTCACTGACGAATCTGGAGGATGCGGCCGGGATGGCGGAGGTGGCTTTGCATCCCTCACACAGGACTAGATAGAGGGGGAGGTCTCGGGGCTGACGTCCGTGCTGTCCTCGTTCATCCACGCACACGAGCCAGCGTGCTAAGCAAAGACACCGGCGGGTGAACCAAAGGGGCTGTTCTCATCTTCGATTTACAAGGCGGGTGCCTGTGGTCCTGTGGGAAAATCCACAGTCTCTGGAGACCACCTGTGACCCTTCTAGATGCCCTGCAGCTGTCTCTCTTATTCTTCCCTCGTCCTGGGATCGAATGCTCCAGAGGAAAACACTGGTGAGAGGCAGCAGAGGTACAAAGGCAGAGTGCAGATCTCAGCCTGGGCCCTGCACCTGCTGACTTATGGGCACAGCCCTCGCCAGCCTCTGATGCCCCAGCGCCATCACCACTGACTTGTCTGCACGCCCACCTGTCTGTACGCGGCCGGCCCTCCAGCCCTGGCCACTGTCTGTGGGGGAACCTTGTTCCTCGGCGCCAATTCCACCGGTTTGCCTGAGAGCTGTGTGTCCTGCTGAGTAGCCCAGAGGGTCAGTATCGCCCCCGTCTTCCTTCATGTCTCTTTTCTGCCCCTCACGTGGTGTTGGGTCGCCTGGAGGCCCCTCCTGGCTGTCACCCCCACCCAATCAATTCTCTGCCGGACGCTGATGGTCTCAGGATACGGGCTGGTGAATGCACTCAGTCCGAGACACGAAGGACACGGCTCCACCCCGTGTTAGGAGGTCCAGCGAGCAGGTGCTCTGGGATCAGGGACCCACGTCCCTGGGAGATACGGGAGCGTGACAAGGTGCACCGTGTCCCAGGTCCCAGGTCTCAGGCTGACACTATTAGTCCACCCATGTCAGCGGCGCCCATCCCAGCCGGGGTTTCCCTACGTCATTTCTCCTCCATCGGGCTGCATCTGCAAACCGGCAAGCGACCAGGCAGACGCCAGGCAGGATCGCGAGCGAAGTTCTGTTACTGGCCTCTCCGTGACATGTGCCTCGCTGCTCCCACCACTGGCGACCCCCTTTCTAACAGCAGACGGGACCAAACCAGCGGCAAAAATGAACAAAACAAGGACCCGGATCCCGAAACAGCCTCCCCATCCGCTGTTGCCAGGATGCGTCCTCCTCCTCTTCCAGCAGACCCCGTACCTTTGAGAGTCGCGTGGTTCAACTGTTCGTTCTGATCTTTTTCCCTCTGAGCTGCACTGCCTGCTCCCTAGAAATCTCCAAAGATTCCAAGTCCTTCCCCCAACTCCATCTCCCAGAGCAGCAGGCACAGCCTCCCTCAATCTTCCTCAGAACCCAGCAATCACAGCAGCCTTCCCGGGGGAGTGGTGTGGTTAGGGGTGCTCCACTCCCCTGTGCCTCAGTTTCTTCCTTGTATAATGGGGAGTGTAGGAAGTACCCCAGGGTCACGAGTGTGGCCCCCCTGGGCCACGGTTGGTATCATTTCTTTATTCATCCACCCACTGAGGGCCTCCGGAGGGTCGGACCCTGGGCCGCATGGCCCCTAGGCTCTCAGAGTGGCCAGGGGACAGACACACAGACAGGAACTCCACAGCACCATGAAGAGAGAGGTGAAAGAAGTCCCTGAACCAATTCAGTGGCCCAGGAGAAAGGGCAGTGAGAGTCAGAAGGAGGGGGTGACCCGCTGGCAAGATGAAGGTGGCCCGTGGAGGGCACTGCAGGGGCCACCGCAGGGAGCCTGGGAGGCCACGTGCTTCCGGCTGGACCAGAGGGTCAGGCTTCTGCCTGGCGGAGTAAGAGAAGACAGATTCAGTGGGGAGGGGACGTGTGCACATCTGCCCGGACCTCTGCACCAAGGGAGAGCCTCACGGTCACGCCCCTCGGTTCCAAGTCACGTGGCCTCCTGTTGGGTCTCAGCTGGTGGCCCTGGACAGGCTACTCACACGGCCAAGTCTGTCTTCTGTCTGGGGAAGGTCCTTCCCGTGTGACAATGGCATGAGACAATGACTTGAAAACCGTCAACACAGGACCTGGCACACAATAAATATTAATATCGGTCCAAGATAAGATAAAGGAGAAAGACAACGGCGGTAAAAACGAAAACGTAATGACGGTATCGCCGTTCTCCGCTTTGTCCCCAGCCTCAGTGACTCTGCTTCAGCAGCGAGCATGGCTGGAACAGGAGGCGGGAGCGACTCTTTCGCTCTTCTCTGTTCCGGGCGGCAGGTTCTCTGGAGCTGGCGTCAGGCTGACTTCATTCATTCCTGCAGCGCCACGAGGTCTTCAGTCGCCGCAAAGGTATTCTTTCATTCTACGGACAACCTTCTGCTGACATCTCCCCTGCTTTCTTTACAAAACAGCTTTTTTGGTCTAACATTGAAGTATCTTTAAAAAATTGTGATAAATAGTGGGGAAAACAAATTAACATCTGACACAAAGACGGCGGTGCAGCCCTGCTGCCAGCGTTTGCTTTGGTTCTGAAGACGGACCCTTCCCGGACCCCCCTCCGCAAGGGGGAGACGAGGGGAGCAGCTACGGAGCGTAGCAAACATCTGCAGTCCAATTACAGTCAACAGTTTCCAGGTGTGGAGAGGAAATAGTCGCTCGGTACCCTCCCCAATGCGTTTTCTTAATCTCTCTTAGAAACAAAAGCACACTTTTCTCTAGGGCTCTTTAACCAGCCTGTAGATGAAACAGCTCCTCCGACAGGCCCACTGCCGCCCTCTGCACGCAGGGCGGGCCACGCAGAGGGGGCAGGGGAGCCCCTCTCCTGGGCCTGTGCCAGTGTTTCCCCAGCTTCCCCAGGCGGAGCCCCAGGCTGCACCCCCCGAGGCCCAGACTCTGCAGATCCAGGAGGAGGCCCAGGAAGAAGCATTTTTACGATGCTCCTGGCTGCTGTGCGTCACCTGGGGGGTACTGGCGGTGGGCTGGGCTGGCGGTTCTCAAATGCCAGCGTCACAGACATCAACAAAAGAGGTTGCTGAAAGGCCAGGTCCCAGGCCCCATTCCCCAAAGCTCCCAGCCTGTGGGTCTCAGGTGGAGCCCAGGAATCTGCCTTTTCCATGACTTTGGTGCAGATGACCCCAGGCCAGAGGTGGGTGTGGCCAGGAATCCCCTTAACAAGCAGAGTCAGTACGGTAGGTCTGGAGCCTCGAGTCTACATTTTTAACAAGCCCCCATGGGTATTGTTGGTGCTGCTGGCCTGGGGGCCATACTGGGAGAGACCAGGCTGTGGACCACCCTTTGAAAGCACGGCTTGGTGTTTTAGATCATGCTTTCTCTTCCCTCTCGGCGCATCCGCACTGCTTCTCAGAGTAAGTCTGATAAACCAATGCTCCCTGCTGGACTTGCATCAGTTACTGCAGTGCTTCCAGAGCTGTATTCCTGAAAATGCAAGTTCCTGTAAGACATTTATACTGCATAGGAAGGTCTCCTCGAACAAACGAGTCTGGGCAATGCTGCACACGCCAAGGCCCCTGGGCCTGGGTTAGAATGCGGGTACCTGCTCCGGACCTCTCCTGCTGCCTCCGCCTGACCGCACAACGCAGTGATAACACACCTGCTTCACAGAGTTAGGAGGATTCCAGGGGTTGATTTACACAGAGCTCCCACAGCTGAGCCAGGCACACAGTCAGCACCTTGTAAGGGCTGGTTATTGTCAGAATTTACCATCTGGAGGTCACGATGCTCTATTAGAGTTAAGACTCAGACATTCAAGAGTAGAGGTAGACAGGGTTTAACCCAGTGTTTGAACCTCAGGACCCACCTGTCCTGCCCCCCATCTTTTTATTTTCAGATGCACATGCCTGTCAGCACTGAGTAGTGTCACACAGCTCATTAGAGCAAATGCTGGGGTCTGTGTCACCCCTCCCAAGAAACCATTTGCATAATGCTCAGGTTGTTTTCAGACAAAGGCATGGCCCCTGCAATGGACTTTCCAAGATAATAGGTAAGGGACACAAGACTGGAGAGGGGTCTTGGTGTCCAAAGCAGGCTTGGGCAGCTTCTGATGTCACCTGGGCAGTGATGAAGCACCTTGACTAAGGAGAGAAGCAGGTGTGGGCACGGGGCTGAGGAGTGGAGTCGCCTCACCCCCGTGTGGATCTTAGATGGGCTTATTCACGAAACCTCACTGCCTACGCAGGACTCAGAGCAAGTGCAAACACAGCAGCAAACCAGGCCATGGAAAGTGTAACCTCTTCTCCCACCAGGCTGGGAAAGGGACAAGACCAGGGTAAGGAGTGTCAGGTGAGTGCAGATTTCACATCCCGTTCAGTAGTCCCAAAACCGCAGTTGAGAAACCAAATCTAGCCTCGCGCTCTCACATAGAGAGCCACTCTGCTCCTCTTGGGCTAACCAGAATCTGATCTCCTTAAGTGTAAGGCAGAACACTGACCAGCAGACCACCCTGCCCGCCAGTGTGAAGGTTCTGGGAGAAACACAGGGAGGTGCTGCGCGAGTTGAATCTGAACTTGAAGCCTACAGTGTCACCGAACCTTCCTCTGCCTTTCCGCCGTATTTCTTAAACCAGAACTAATGTACTCTGGACACAGAGCTTCTCCAAAGCAAGACAAAGAAATTGTGAAATATTTGAGCAAACAAAACCACTTTTCTTTAAATCCCCAAGCCAAAAGGAAACATGCAGAAACATTTATTCACCTTCCAAGCAGTGCACACACACACACACACACACACACACACACACATTACTTAACAATCCTGTAAGGAAGTGTCCCCCCAGTTCACAAAGCCCCCATGCAGAGCACAGGCATCCAGCCCCGCCAGCCCTGCCTGTCCTGACCCTGCTGACAGCTCTTCAGTCTGGGAAGTTCCTCCAGTCTTAGAGCCGAGAGTTTCTCTCTTGGCTTCCCAGGCCTCACAGTGCGTTTTGATGCACAAGCAGGAGTCAGTACCGTGCCACATGCTTAGAGCACATTAGAGACGGGGCCAGACCCCAGCCTTCCCATAGCAGGAGGGAGGGCGAAGCCCTGCAGGCTGAAGTCTGGGCCTGCGTCCTCTCTCCTCTGCTAGCCTCTTAAGTTGGCGACCCCGGGAGCTGCCTGACCTGGGTTTGAGGCCCTCAGGTAGGCCTGCGTCAGGGGTAAGAGGACACTTGGGAAATAAGGAGCAGAATGGAGGTGCCCACTCCCACCGCGGGCCAGGCAGGGGGCTGGACTAGGACGGCGGGGCGCCCCATGCAGAAGGGTGCCCTGGGTTTGGGGCGGGAACCTCAGTGCCTTCTCCACCCTCCGCGCCCTGCCTCTCCCCCCGCCCCGCCCCGGAGACTGAGTGTCCTTGGCCTTTCGGCCCGGACCGGTCCCCAGACGCCCAGCGGGGCCCGAGCCAGACGGGGAAGCGGGGCGGTGGGCGGCGGGCGGGCGCGGGGGGCGCGGGCGCGGCGCCTTTAAGGCCCGCGTCAGCCGGGAGCGCAGGGGCCGGGCCGCGGGGCGGGGCCTCGGCGGGGCCGCCCCGCGGCTTCACCTGCAGTTCGGAGCGCGCGGAACAGAGGCGCGGGCGGCTGCGAGGCCGGCGGACGCACCGGCCGGAGGGAGCGCGCCGCCGGCCGGACTTGGCCTCGCTCCCGGAGCCGAGGCGGCGAGCGAGGCGGGCGCAGCCGGGCTGGAGGCTCGGGGCCGGCACGCGGAAGCGGCGGCGGCGGCGGCGGCGGCGATCGGAGCGGCGGCGGGGAGCGGGCTCTGGGCTCCGGGCGGGCGCCGGGCGCGGCGCGGCTGGGAAGATGACCGCGGGCGCCGGCGTGCTGCTCCTGCTGCTCTCGCTCTCCGGTGCGCTCCGGGTAAGTTGCCGCCTCCCGGCCCGGCCGTTCAGGAGCCCGGGGCAGCGCGGGGCCGCCCTCGGAGCCGGCGGGGCGCGCACACGCCCGCTGGGCTCTCCCGGGCTTCCCCGGCCCGCGCCGGGCGCCCCCGCCGCGTTCGCCGCTGCATCCAGCCCGGCGCCCGCGCCCGGAGAAGCTGCCTGTGGTCGGCGGCAGCCGCCGGGGCGGCGGGGAGCGGCGGTGCGGAGCCGGGTGGGAGTGAGGCTGGGTGGGGGATCCAGAGAGCTCTGCCCGATCAGCACCCGCTGAGCATCCTTCGGCCGCTGCAAGCCCGCAGCCGCTGCCCGGAGCTCGGTTCTCCGCCCGGGGCAGGCTGCCCACTGGCGGAGCCGGCGCGCCCTCCATCGCCCGGGAGCCGCGTGCCTCCGGAGTTGGCGAGCGCAGCCTGGGCCGTGGCTTCGGGCGAGCGGAGCTGGAGGCAGCGGGCCAGGGGTCAGGGAGTGGGGGCTCCTGGTCTGGCCGCTCCTGCCCAGGCTGGGGTCCGCTGCACGATGCCGCCTCGGTCCTTGGTTGCCGGCGGGACCGTCGCTGCGGTTGGGCGGCGGATGTGGACCGCAGGGCACCTTCGCCGCCGAGCCCGAGGCGCGGGCTGGAGCCCGTGCGTCTGGCGGGGCCTCGCGGCTCGGAGCGGGACCGGGAAGCCGGGCACCCGGCGGGCGCAGGGCGAGGGCGCGCCCCGGGAGCCTGAGGCGGGCGCCCGCTTTCTTCCTGCGGAGCCCCGCGGTCCCGATCCCCGCCTCACTGTGCGCGGGGCGAGGCGCAGGGCCCGCGGGGGCAGCGTGCGCGGCTGCTCCGGGGGCGCCCCTGGGCGGAGGCGGAGGCGGAGGGGCGGCGGGAGTTGCAGGGACCCCCTCTCGTGGCCGATCGGCCTCGCTGCCTCCTCCCGGGCCGCGCTGTGGTAACCTCGGAAATAAACAAGTGCGGCGGCGGGAGGCCGGCTCCGAGGCCGCGGGGCTCTCGGGGGTGCGCTGGGCACGGGGCCCGGGCGGGCCGAAACTTTCCTGGACGAGTTTGGCCTCCCCCGGGCTGCGGGCGCTATTTGGAGCTCTGTTCCTGGGGAAAGGAGCCTCGGTTTTGACCTTTTCCCCCAAGGATGACCCGCATCCCGCTCGCCCTGGCCCTTGGTGCTTTGGGGCGGAGGTGCGCCCGCCTCTGCGGCCCCAGTCGGGCGGCCTGCAGCCCCGGGCCCGGCAGCCTCCTCAGCCGAAGCCGCGCGGGCGGCGGCCGCTCGCAGGGCAGGAGAAGGCGCCCGCGGGAGGCATGTTCCGCTCCGGCGGCCCGACCGGGGCGCGACTGCGGGGTGCGGGCTGCGCCCCAGGCTTCCTGGCTCGCGCTGGCCGGGGAGCCGCGCCGCGGTGCTCCGTCTCCCGTGGCGGGGCTGGCTCCCTGCCGCTGCTGTGCCTCCCTCCACCCGCACAGCCCGCGCCCTGCTTGTCGGTGGCACCCACTCCCAGCGCTTGGGAAGGGGCACTGTCGTCCACCCCATCCTCCCGTCCCTGGTCCCTGTGCCGTGGACCCTGGACTGCCCGACTGGGCAGGGAAGACCAGCGAGCTCCCCAGGACAGGAGGACGCTCACCCTTTCTGGTCACTCAGGGGAGCTCTTTCCCCTGGTTGGGCTGCAGCTGGGGACTGTGCCGGGCACAAGTGTGGGGAAACAGGGAGAAGACCGAGGGGCAGCCACTCCCACCACCTCCTCTCAGCCTCCGGCCAAACGGCCTTCTTTGCCGGGCTCTGGTCCTGGAATATCTCCTTCCACCTCCCGGGTGACCACAGAGAGGAGACTCGGGAAGCTGCCTCTCCAGCTCCCAAGCCTGAATGGCTCTGACAAGCGCCCGGCTGGCTCAGTCTCCCCTCCTCAGAGCAGACACGGAGTCCGCTGCCTCTGCCTTTTGGACATGCTCAGCTTTCCCTGTGCCAATCCCGCCCCACAGGCCGGCCTGCTGTCACCGGCCTTCACTCCTTACAGCACATCCCGCTGTGCCCCCGATGGGGAAGGTCCCCCAGTCTGCAGTCTAAGCTAATGGTCCTTCCAGTCCCCAGAGACCTGAGCATCCGACAGATTCCACCTCTGGGTGGAGTCTGGTTTATCAGCGTTTTCCTCCCAGCCAGAGACCTTTTGCTCAGCAGGCCCCCAGCCACATGGGTTGGATTAAGCCTCTGTGAATTTATTTTTGTTTCACCCTGTCTTCTTTCTGTTCCCAGGCCCACAGTGAGGATCTTACAGCCAGAGAGACCTGCAAGGCTGGGTTCTCGGAGGAAGATTACACGGCCTTAATCTCTCAGAATATCCTGGAAGGGGAGAAGCTACTCAAAGGTAGGGGCGGGGCCTGGGGGGTTGGGAGTGAATCGCACGGTGCTTTCCGGTGGCGAAAACAGTCACATGGGAGAGGCCAGGCCTGCGTCTCAGTGCTGTGCTTCCTGCAAAGTGGTGATTGTGAGGCCAACAAGGTGCAGACTGGTCGACCTAAAAGGCATCTTGCATCACAGGTGAATGATTCGCCATCCCTGCCATTTTTGATTGAAGTGAATCATTTCCTGGGCAACAAATTAGAGTTCGGATGTAGCATTACCCAAATAATGTGCAGAGAGAGACTTTCTTACCAAGTATTTTTATGTATGAAATTCTGGATTCTTAAATTACCCCGGCTTTGAAATGCATGCTAGAGCAGACAGTGTTGCTGGAAACGCAGTAAATAAGCCCACAGACGTTCTGTTCACCAGTGTGGCATCCATTTTCATTACTGCCCCACCGACAACACGCGCACACGCAGGAGGGGGCTCCCACTCGGCTTCCCCGTCATGCAGGGTCGCGTCCACGTTTGTGATGGGAAGTCAGACGCAGCTTCGAAACCCAAATGACACTGGATCCTTCTGCACGTTAAATACATTCCCCTTTCGAGACAAACTAATTAAACTTTACACTGGCCCTGGGGGGGAAGTCAGCTCTTCCTTCCCGAGGTTTCCCAGTTGCCCCGTGCACACCTTGGCTGTGGGCTTTCCCTCTTGGCGTGAGTTTCCCAGAAGAAGCAGCCTTTGATTTCAAAGTGACGGAGAAAGCAAACCTTCCATAAAGCAGCAAAGCTAAAATTTCACATTCAGCGCTAAATATCCCTACCAGTTTTGTATACCAGGGAGTGTAGAACTTTCCCTCAAGACCTGACGCAGGCCCCGTGTGTGCATGCACGGGAGGGCTGGGCCCCACACACAGGTGATTTTTCAGATCCTTACCTTTCAAGACAGAGCGTGTTGACTTACCTTGCTTATTCCTGGTTATGTGAATCGGGATTTTTATTTTGCACCAAATCCAAAATGCTTCCTTCTTGGTATCTGAATTGTGATAGTATTGACTGACTCATTGATCACCAAAAAACTAAAAAGATCTCCGGGCTGTTGGCCTAGGAGCAGAGTGGCTGCACGGTCTAAATGGGCATCTGTGATAAAGAGTTTTCTAGAGATGTTCCAGTAATTGTGTGTGTGTGCCATTTTGGCGTTAGAATGGGAAGACCATCTTCACGACCCTCTGGGTTACTGAGAGTCCCTGAGGATCTGCAGAGAAGGCCCAGGGGACTCCCCCACTCTCACACTGTCCCATGGAGCTCGGGGCCCTGCCTGCAGCCCACTGTCCACATGTCCTGGACGCCTCAGCTGTGCTGAAACTGGCACCCGTAAGCCTCCTTGAGTATGTGGCTAAACGTGATAAGATCTTGGCGTATCTGTTTTACTCAAGGACTTAAAAAAAAAAGCCTCTCTTTTATTAATAGCAAGTACCGCCTACTACAGAAGAGAGTGGCAAATGCTCATACTTTTTACAATACAATGTGAGGTTTCGAACAACTGTGTCTCCTCCGTCATCACGGGCTGCGCGGGCATCTCAGCCTCCCGCTAGTCCCGGCCGTACCGCGCTCTGCTCTAGGCTGGTGTGGTGGAGCAGGCTAGACCCCTGGCCAGATGTCGGCCTGGCTGCTGTGCCCCGATGATATTCACCTGGCAGGGGACAGTGGGGGACGAAGAGTCACGCGATCCTAGGTAAACCTGGAAACCAGCTCACGGACTTTGTGTACGCGCACCGTTTTCCAAGCCGTCACGCACTCACACGGGAGATGCGCCCAGCCCATGCCTGGTTCAGAGAAGAACTGCAGAGTCTCTTCTGAGCATCCGGGCATCCTGGGTCCTCTGCCCCCTCCTCTGGGTGTGCTGTAGTCGTATGGCTTCTCCCGCACCTGCACGGGCCACCCTCTCCCTGTTTTCCTCCCCTTGCTGCTCTTCTAAAGGTGTAGCATCTCAGGAACAAAGAGATGTTTTTATGTCTTACAGATCATTTTTCACACGTAGAGGCAAAAGCTGACACCCACTCAAGCCAGGACATGTAACAGTTTCCCCGCGTATGTAGAAAACTTTGCAACTACAAGCCCACGGAGAGGATGCCCGTGTCCTAAGTAAATAAGGAGCATGGTGTCTCTGTTAGTCTGGTAGGAATCAAGTTAAATAGATAATGACTACTTAAAATTGAGTTATTCCAACGGAGAGAGCGTAACCTTAATTTGACAAGCAAAGCTTCAGAGCGTCCCCGTTTTTTTCTAAGTGCGCCATCAGCTATTAACGACTACTCTGTGGTTCCTTCTCTCCGCTGGAGTCGGCTCACCAGAAGCCCCGAACACACGGATTCCAGCAGGAGCGATTTGTTACATGGTAATTAACTTGTTTATGATAAATGGGTGGAAGAAATGTCGTGGCATTTTGTTTTATGTCTAAATGAAAAGCATTTGCATTCTAAAAATTTCATGCTAATTAGGCTTAAAATAGTTTCCCCCAATAGGGTAGCAAATACTATGAATTGCGAACCTCTTGCGAAGCGGAGCCTCGAAGTGTGGCAACGCGGGTGTTCGCGGCGTTTCCCGGTCCCTCTGCCTCGGGTTTCCTGTCTGCGAGTTCGCCGGCGAGCATTCGTGTGTAATTGTGTGTACTGTACGCTGTCGTTTTGTTTTTAGGATAATTCACTTAGGCCGTGATTACTGATGCATGGTAATGTCTAAACTAGGATGGTTAAGCCGTTTTCCTTAGGCTGAAATGGAATGTTCTCTAAGCTATAGTTTAGTCCAGGGCAACTGCTAACCCGGTGTCTTTTTCTCTGCCTTGTTAATAATTAACGGTCAGCCCGCCCAGAAGCCACAGCCTGGCACGGTGACCTGCATTGCTCTCCTGCGTGCCGGGCAGAGTTCTGGGCAAACCCAGACGAGCTTCGAGGCAAAAACTCATAAGGGCGAGACAGTTGTAGGAGGCGTAGTGGGGACTAACGGCTCGCGGGTCCTGTCTCCCCTTGATCTTGGGGAAAAGGGGACAGGTGAGTAGAAGGGTTGGCTGGGGGCGGGATCTTGGCACCATCTGAGAAAGTGGGTACACTATGCGTTCAGAAAATATGGAAAAGAGGAGCTTTGTTTCTAAGGACTTAGTTTGATGAGACTTCCTGAGCACCGCCCACCCTCTCCCCATCCCCTGAGCAGCTCGGGACCATCTCTCGCTCCTGCTTACCACACCCTGACTCCTTATCAGAGAATTAATCTCATCTGGTCGGTCGTCTCCTTCCTTAAACTGTCAGGTTCATGAAAACAGGAATTCTGTCATTCTTGTTTACCATTTATATTGTTTCAGGATATTCTTGGCCAACAGGCTTAAACGTAATTGACAGAGTTTTAAATAAATGGGGACTGATTTTTCTCTTGTAACAATGAATGCAGAGATAGATTGTCAAGGGCTAGAGCCACATCTGTGACACATCTGTGTCATATGCCTACCTGATCTTCTTTCACCATTCTACCATCCTCAGTTTGTCATTTATTGCCTTATCGTTACAAACTGGCTGCTGGGGTTCCAGGTGTTGCATCTGAGTTCAGAGCACGGAGAAGGAGGTCATAGTAGCACTGCCTGCATCTCTTCCCCGTTTCAGGAAAGCAAACACTTTCTCCAAATCCCTGCAGAGGTTCTTGTTGGCTAGCACTAGGTCATGTGGCACTCCCAGCTGTGGGGAGTGCAGGAAAACAGACTTGCATTGTCGTGTTTGACTTAGACCTGCCAGGGGAGCAAACTGCTCCTGTAGCACAGAATTGGGATCCCGTTTTAGGAAGGAAGGAGGAGGGGCGGATGCAGAGCAGACGGGCATGAGCCTCTGCCATGCAGACGGGCAATTGTTGGGTGAATGAACGACTCACTTGCGTGCGGAGGCCCTAGCGGGAGGCCGAGTTGCAGGGAGATCGAATGCAGGTGTCTGGAATCAGTATCCAAGAGTTCGTCAAACCGTAGCGGGCACAGCCACAGGTGTGTCATCTTGTCCTTACACGCATGTTGCATGTAGCCTCTTTGCCCGTGTGGTTTGGCGTGGCCACTTCTGTGTAGACAGGGATCTCTCCAGGGCGGGGTGTGGCTGGACGTCAGCAGGTCTCGCTGCGTACCAGCCCCGGCGCCGCGCCGTCGGCGTCAGTCAGACGAAGGAATGAATGAGCCAGAGAACGCTGACACTGGCCGTGCTTCTGCGTCTCTGTGGCTCACTCGCAGCAGAGGGGGAGCTGCCGCGGTGTTCGGAGAGATGGCGCTGATGACGAGCCACCCACGCACGCCTGCCGCCGCTGGACACCGCGAGTCGCCCGCCCGTCTCTCCTCACCAGCAGACCCCGTCTGTGCCCATGCGCTTGGCTGGCGGCGTGCACTGCCTTAGGATATAAGCCTTAGACTGTGACACCAAGAGGCAAGGTGGCCTCTGTCTGGTCACTGGTATCTAATCAGGTTAGTCTGTTAGGTTAAGCTCCTGGGAAAGTTTTTTTTATTCCTGATAAAAAAGGAACAGACTGAGCTGGCCATGCCTTCTGCCCTTTGCTCTGTGTCTTCCTCCTGCCTGGAACTTGCACATGATGGCTGAGGTAGAGCAGCTGTTCTGTGACTATGAGGATGGTGGAGCAGAAACTGGGTCCCAGGTGGCATCCTTGAACAACTGCAGAGCCCTGGACTCATTGCCGTTTGAGAGGTGAGAAAAGGAAGGTGAAAATGCCACAGTGGGTTTGTTGTCATTGCAGCCAGGTGTAGTCCTTGACTTAGGGAAAGGGCTGGCTTTGCAGCCCCTGCCTCGAGCGTAGGTTTTCAGGCTCCCCCTGCTCATCCTGTGTTCCCTGGGCCTCGGCCTCTTACTCTGGCTTCAACAGCCTCTTCTGTTCCTTTGTGAGTTAGTCTCCACCAAGCATGCCAACTGTAGAGAGCATGTCATGGGCACTCAGTAAATATTTGTTGAATAAATGAAGTGAACAGTCCCCGCGTCAGATCCTCTTGCGGTCAGGTGTGCGTGAACAGTCAAACATTTTAAGCCAGGGCTGTCTGTCTGAACCACTCATCAGAGAAGGTGAAATTGTTGCTGGGTCACAGAGCGACCTTCTTCCAGGGATCCAGAGACTGTACGTCGGGGCTCTGCCTCTGCCCTTGGTGTTAACCGGCTCCAGAGAACCTTGGCCCGGCAGAGAAGCAGCGTTGACTTAAGGCTGACTCAGACCCCGCTGGTGGCTCGGGTGAGCTCGAAGCCGGGACTGTCCTGCTCTCGTAGCCAGAGAAATGCTTCGTTCTGAGCACCAGACCCACGGTGGAGCTGAGGCCTCTTTGTCCGTCCTTGGGGCGCCCTTGCCTTTCAAGGGCTGCTGCTGTTTGGGGGTCTTCAGCAGCCTTTCCCTGTTGTCCTTTTGCCTGGTTCCAGGATTACGAGGTTCAGAAAGGGGCCTGTGTATACCGTACTTAGAAAGTGGCTTCTGTTGGGTAGAATGTAGGACCTGCTCTGCGATGGGCCTGGAAAACGCTGCTTACTGTGGCGTCCGCAGGCCCCATCACCCGGAGAGAGAGGCTCCCAACAGCTACATTTAAAAACAAAACAGGGCAGGACGACACTGCCCTTTGCACGCCGCGGCCCCGTGCTCCTGCGTCTATCTGCCCTGCGGCTCCCGCGGCAGGTGCGGTCCGTGGGGCCCTGGGCTCGAGGAGGCGGCAGCATGTGCTCCAGATCACCCGATCCCTAAGTCAGTAGGTCAGGAATCCTCCTGCCCTCTGCCCTCCGTAACCACCGTCACCCTTCCTCGTAGAAGGCAGTGCGCGCGCCAGTCACAGCAAAGACGGTGTGGGAACTCGTCCGCGCCGTGGCTCAAAGATTGAGATTTTGTATTTTAGAAATACGTATTTTAGTTGAGTCTCGAGGTCAGGGAATGTGAGACTTGGCGTCATTACAGTGTTATAATAACGGTAAGTTCTGGCCGGTCCTTTGCGCACGATCTCATTCGGTCTTCACAAAGGCCCTTCCAGGGAGGTGACACTGTTCCCGTTTTGCGGATCGGACACTGATGGTGAGCGGGGCCGTGAGACTGGCCTGCGTGTGCGAGGCCTGCTGTTTCCCACTTCGCCCAGGCCCAGGTTTTAGCTCGTTCGTGTCTCCCACTTACTGTTAAAGATGGTTTGGAGCACCGCGATCCCCGCACGCAGGAGGGACCCAGGTGTTCGGGCCACAGTTATAGGGTCAGCCATGGCCGCGCACTCAGAGGAGCCGGCTGTCTCAGCCCAGACGCTGGCAGTGAACAGGCCCAGCATGTCAAGGGTGCTTGGTCGCGATTGCTCACGCTTGAGGCTGAAGTGGGTCCGAGCTCCATGGACCCTGGGTCTGCAAAACCGGCCCTGAGATTAGAAGAGCCGGGATTCCGTGATGCCAGCAGGAGTTTCCTGATTCTGGGCGTGTAGCGCGCAGTCCCAGGGCAGCGTTCTCAGGCGGCCTTCGGTCTCCGCTGGCGCTGGGGAAGGCAGTGCGGGCCAGGCCCGAGGGAAGAGTCCAGGCAGTTCCGGAAGCCTCCGACACGTCAGATCCGAGCTGGGTTTGCACACAGGACCGTTGTAAACATCGGGGTTCTGGGAGCGGCGGTGGGGCTGGCTGCAGATCTGGAGAAGGTCCGGGCTGACTTCCTGATGCCACCTCTCGGGACGATGGGCCTCGCGGCTACACGTGGCCTCTCTGCCCGGGTCGGGGGCCCTGGGTATTTGGGGACCTCTTGTTCTGGGTTGAGAGAGAGCAGGGTGCTCAGGAGAACTTGGAAAGTCCTGAGAGCCTGGCGCCCTGCAGGGTCTCTGTGGCTCACAAAGCTCCCGGCACCTGCGCCTCCCGCGAGGCCATCCTGGGCTCAGCGTCGCTGAGAGTGGCAGTTGGATTTTCCCAGAAGCTGCCAAGACCAGTAACTTCTTTGTTTCAGAAATAGTGATTTTCTAATTCCACCCTGGAGGGTTTTTTAAAAAAATAACAATGAAATTCATAATCAGGTTTAAATGAAGTGCATTTGGTATGTATTTACCTGTCATGTTTACTTCCTGGTATTAATTTCAAAATGTGGAAATTCTGTGAATTCTCTTTGGTAGCTGGGTTAAATTTAAGGAAAGCCTCCCTTCCTTCCTTCCTTTTTTCTTTGAAAGCGTGGTTAAGTAGATGCCAGCACTAATCATGAACCAGGAGAGAGTGCAAGCAGGCTTTCATCTTCTCAAAGAATGTGCCTATTATTCTGACTTTTTGGAGGAGCAATTTTTCCTCCGAGTGAATTCTGCTGTAAAAAATGCCGTAAGCCGAGTGAAGTTTCCCTCCGTCAAGGGCGATAAAGTTCTCCCGAGCGTGTTCTTGTAAAACCTCACGCGCTTGCTCTCGCTCCTCCAATCCCGGAGGGGGCTGTGGTGTCTTGCAAACCGGGCTGGTAAAATCCTTCGTGTGTTTTTTTTTGTTAAGAGGATCAGAATTTTGGTGCCTTTTTGCCCGTGCTCGGGGCTGCCCTCTCCTGGTGGCCTCCGGTACTGGCTGGCAGGTGTGTGTCCATCGCAGCCGTCACCAGAAGCACAGCTTGTGGCTCTTAAACAAAAAAGCACAAAACAAAACAAAAACGCCCTCCTGAATTACCTTTGACCCGTGCTGCTTCCAAAGGCCATTTCCCTCCAACCCGCACGTCACGCCGGGGGTGGGACGGGGCTGGTGTTTTGGGGGGACTTACCAGGTGCTGACGGCTGCTCCCTAGATGCTCCCGAGACTCCCGCGGCCCACGGCAGGGGCGAGCGTGCCCAGGCCACCTGTGACGTGTGGGGCTCAGTCACTGTGACTCTGTCTCCCACGTTGCCTTTCTGGGAGGAATTTGCTCAGTTCACGGATCGGGTCGGTTTGTTATTGTAGCACAAACCTCCGCAGATGTAGCAGCTGAAAGGACACGAGTTTATTATGCTCCGGAGGTCAGATGCCAACGCCGAGTCCCTGGGCTGCAGCCACGGCATTGGCGGGCTGGTTCGGGAGGATCCGCGTCCGGCCTCTGCCGGCTCCTCGAGGCTCCTGCTCTCCTCAGCCCCGGCCGTCCTCACCGTCACCGCCGTCCTCCGTAGTCACATCTTCCTCCGCTTCTCTCTCCCCCACTTGGAAGCATCCCAGGATTACGCTGGGCCCACTGGATACTCCAGGACAATCTCCCCTGGCAAAGTCCTTCACTTAAGCACATTTGCAAAGTCCCAGTTGCCGCAGAAGGTCACAGGTTTGCACGTTCCGGGGTTAGGATGGGGACCTCCTCCCTCCTCCTGCCAGCCCCTGCGTGTCTGAGGGTGGGGCCGGCCGCCTGGGTGTGCGTGGCCGTTCCTTTCTGGCTCCCACGTGTGGAGGACGCGCTGTGTGCATCTCGGACCGGGCTGTGTGCCCTTCAGTCACACAGACCTCAGTGGCTGGTGATTGCACTATCGGGGAGACTGAGGCACAGAGTGACGGAGTGGCCTGCCATGCGTTGTGGGTCAAGAAGGCCTCTGGGATGGAAAATCTCCAGCATCGAGCCACTGCCCACGCGGCCCTCGTGCCATCCCGCCTGCTTCTGGGAGCCCCCGCCCTGAGAATCGCCTGCTCTTTCCAGCATCTGTTGTTGGGACTCGGGTGGGCAGCTGCCCCTGGCCCCGAGAGGGGCGTTGCCGCCGTGAGACTCTGTAGGGCGAGCTGCGCCGGGCACCCCGCGGCGGCTTCTGGTCTGCCCACGTTCAGCTTGGCCTCGTTTGGATTCGGTGTGTGTCCTTGCTGATAGCACATGGGGATTTAGGAGGATTAAGGTAAGCCCTCGGCGGCGGCAGGTAAATACCCACAGGCCCGAGAGTGCCACCCAGGCCTCGCTCGTGGGAGGATGATCCTGCTGGAGGCCGGGGACCTCCCGGCGCAGGCGAGACCCCCGGGTGCAGCCCCAGGTGTGGGGCTGGCGTGCAGCTCCTGCGGTGCGTGAACTGTCCGTTGGGAATGCTGTTTAACTGCGATAATTCCCAGCCCCGGGGTGAGGTGGGCAGACGCTGCATGTGTTCCCAGAGCAGGACGCGGCTCCTCTGTCCCTGCACAGGCAGAGCAGGTGCCCATGTCTTTGTGTGTCTGCCTGGAGGAAAGTCAGAGGTTGTGCTTTGCATGTGTCTTGGCTGCCCAGTGTAAGTTTAGATGCATCTACGTCGATTTGTCTGGAAAGTAAGGAGGGAAGCTTGGCGTCTGAGCTGCCAGGCGTGGGCCCCAGCTTGTGCTGCCTCAGCGTCAGGGAGGAGATGCAGGCTGCGGCCCACGAGAGGGTGCAGAGAGCCCCGTCTGGGAGTCGGGAGAGGGACTCGGTTTCCTCACCTGCAAAGCACAGGGTTAGGTGTCCGGTTGTGGTCCAGGAGCTGCCTGCCTGGGGAACGCTTGCTAGACTTGGCAGGTCCCTGGGTCCCCAGACCTACTGTAGGGAATGGGACAGTAGCCCCTAAAAGACACATCCACCCAGAACCTCTGGATGCGTCATTATTTGGAGAGAGGGGCTTTGCGGATGTGATTGAGGGTCTGGGAATGAGATCTTCCTGGACCACCTGGGTGGGCCCTAAGCCCGATGACAGCTGTCTTTGCAAGAGACAGAAGAGACAGACACAGAGGAAAAGGCCCTGTGAAGACGGAAGCAGAGTTTGGAGCGATGCGGCCACAAGCCCAGGATTCCAGAGTCGCTGGGAGAGTGAAGGGGAGGGTCCTACCCTGGAGCCTTCAGAGAGGCCACAGCCCCCCGGCACCTGGATTCTGGACTCTGCTCCTCCCGAACTGCAGGAGAATGCCTTTCTGTTATCTGAAGCCACCAAGTTTGTGGTCATTCGTGGCAGCAGCCACGGGGAGCTAATGCCCCCACCGCGTTGGGAATTCGGGACCTGGCCTGGGAATCTGCGTGTTTAGTCTGGGAGACGGGTTCATGACACCACCCACAGGGGCTTCGGGCTTAGAGGGTTTTTAGCCTCAGATTTCCGAGGGTCCGCATCCCTGGGGGGAGCCTGTCTGTGAAGGTGTTTGCGGGGTGGTAACCACGTCTTGAAGTGCAGCCAGGTGGGTGGGTTCAACCAGCGTGTTCAGTCTCCGTGGAGAGGCCAATGAGGCGCTTTCGTGTAGTCAGAGAGTATTTGATGTTATAAAGCGTGACACGGAGCAGTTTCATTGGATTTAAGACGTATATGGGACATTTGTTCTCCGCCCATTGTCTTCCTCTGTCAGATAGAACCCTCACAAGGAGTGCGGCTCAGATGACATCACGCAGCTACGCGGTAAATATTTGGTTAATGGGAAGGTCGGCGCTGGGCGAGGGCAGAGCCGGGCGGGGCCGAGCCTCCCTCCCTCTGCCCGTGAGACGTGGGGACGTCGGCAGGGCCTGGCGCTCTCCGGCAGGGACGCATTTATAGAACATGCCTCTCCTCTCCCCGAAACTGCTGTACTGTGGAAATGCAAAGGGACGTCATTTCTAGCTGTGAATGTCTCATTTCTGTGTTTCGGGCGGCACGTTTTTGCTGCCTGGCTGCCGAGCTGGATCCACGCAAGGCAGGAGGTTGGCGCAGTGGCTGTGGGACCAACTGCTGAGGCCGGCTCTCCAGGGCTCCCTCCCATCCCCCTCGCGGCCCGCGTTGCCGTGGGGCAGCTTCACGCGTGTGTCTGGCCTGTGCTTGACCAGGAGCCCTCGGTGTCCGAGAGGAGGCCCCAGGTCTCACCCAGGCGTGGGCAGCTGTGAGGTCACAACACCCAGCTCCTGTCTCTGCTTCCGGGCTGGGCCAGGTGACCCACGACCCTGTGCCTGGGGTGGGAAGGGTCACTGCGCCGCTGGACCCAGGATGTCTCAGGCCTCACCTGCTTCTGCAGCCTGGAGCCCGAGGAGAGGCTCTGAGCTCATGGGAGAGGACACAGCCCCGCTGGCTGCCCTCGCCCTCTCCCTGCCAGGGTTGGGGCAGCACGGTTGAGCGGGAGGAGAGCCCAGCAGCTGGCGCAGGGCAGGGGGCCAGTGGGAGAGCGGGCGTGGCAGGCGAGTCCTTGTGTTGGCTTTTCCCAATGCTCTGGTTGGTTTGCAGCAGTAAGAACTGGAAGGAGGAAGGTGTCTTCTTCCCTCTCTCTCTTTTTACTCCAGTGGGATATTTACAGAGGCTCTGGCTGACTCACTGCCGGGGATGCCCGTCGGCGTTTGATTCATGCATCCTGTGAACGTGGTCGGCTGCTGATGCAGACACCTGTGTGAGCATCAGAGTCCCTTGGAAAGCCCCACGCTGGGCCCAGCCCCATTTGGGCGGGGGGGGGGGTCACAGCACAGTGACTCTGTCGTCCGAGTCCATTGAAGGAGTCCTCTCTGTGCCGGGCTCTGTAGTGCCATCCGGGGCAGTGGGCGCATCACCAACCCCCTTGTCCAAAGCAGGGGCACTGGCATGGGACAATTTGGAGTTTCTGCTCCCACAGTGGCCGTGGGGGAGTGAGGTTGAGGCAGGGCAGCTGCCTCCAGAGGCCAGCCCTCCACACCACCCCTGCCCTGTCCGTGGTCTCAGAACCGGCGTAGGGACAGAGTCCCCCATTGTCCAGAGTCTGAGCAGCCTCTGGGATCCCAGCCCCAGTCCTCAGCTCCATGACACGGGCCATGTTCTGTGGCCAGCGAGATCTTCTGTTCCCCTCCACAGGATGGAGATGCCAGGTCTCCCTCCCTAAGGCAGTGAAGATGCGGCAAGGTGGTATGGAAAAGTGTGTGGCCAGGCACCGGGGCACGGAAACGCCAGTCGGGCTGCTCCCCTTCTCACTGTCTTTACCTGGTAATGTGACCACGCCAGGCCTGCTCGGCCAAGTCAGCCCGGGCCCAAGTCTCCGCGGCCCCCGTCCTGGAGCTGCCAGGCTGGTGGCGCAAGCAGAAAGCACTCCAGATTCCCGCACAGGAGCCGACACCGGGGCCAGGGCTGGTCCATTTCCACGTGGCTCCGGCTGTGGATGGACGACCCCTGGCTCCCCAGCAATGCCCGCGCCTGAGCCAGTTCCCGCAAATCTGGAGAGGGGAGCTGGCCTTGGTGCTAGTCACTTCCCATTAGACGGTGGCTCGATTCGATAGATTTTTAGGGTTTTGTTTGGGGACTTCTTCCCCCTTGTTGGCCTTTATATTCTTATGTGTGGCCAGAGACCTTTTCGCAAAAGGCATGTTTTACAAATTGGATAAATAAATGATGGAGTGTTTTATTTAAAGCCCTGTGGGCTCGTGGGGGAGGGCTCAGCGCAAGAATGTGAGTTACCCGCTGTCGCCGTTTGTTAGTAGGGTGTCGGCGCGATTGGATTGTGTCTCAGCGTATGTAATACTTGAGCAGCGAGGGGTGGACCGGGCTGGGAAGTGAGTTGTCCCAGGTAGCCCGACCGCAGGCTCCGTTTCTTATAAGTTATCTTCCTCCTTCCCGTCTTCCCTCAGATACAAAGAAGGGATTACACAACTTGTTTTAGCTCGTTCTTACATTTTAAGATAGAAACGGATACCGGTGCAGGGCTGAAGGCTATAAAATTGTGATCAAAAGTCCGTAAAATTATGGAACTTGACGTTTTCTTGAGAAGAGGGGAGTCGCAATGACTTTTTTTCTTAAAGGAGCTGGACAGCTTGAAGACTGATCCGTGCGGAGTGTAAGACACACTCATGGGGGAAAATGGAGCTATATGCTTGAAAGGCTAATGGCCAGTGAACGTCAATCCTCTGCCATCCTGGTTAATAAAAACAGCTGATAAGACACGAAGGGTCAGAATTGCAGGGCCTCTCGGGTCCATTTGGAAATGGTGAGGGCATCGCGTGAGCCTCAAGTGTTTCCTCTTCGCAGTTGGGTGACGGCCCCAGAGTGGCGAGTGTTTCTCGGGGTGTTTTTGGTTTAAACATTTAGCACGCACTCTGGATCTGTAGTCCTGGAAACTGCAGGCACACCTTTATTACAGGTGATCTGGCCACCTGCATACACGTGGACACGTGAGTCTGCGACATGGAGAATGTTAAATACGGAAAGCACGGTATTCTCTGAAAATCCCAGGTTTTGAGACAGGATGGCAGGGACAGACTCCTGTTGCAGCCCCATGAAATGGGAACAGAGCTATCTTCACTTTTTAGGTCGGAATGTCAGCACACAGGGCTTCTAGAACTTTCTGGGGCTTTAAGGGGTGCACCAGGAGCTGGGAGATTGAGGACTTGCTCGTCTCAGCGTCCGCACCCCACCGCCCCGTCTTGCTTGCTTCACTTGGGGTGCGAGTTGGGCAGGGCGGGGCTGCACAGTCAGAGCAGAGCCTGGCCTCAAAAGTAATCGCCTGCCGCGTGTTAATTTCCCAGTGCCCTTTGGGTCTGGCGCCTTCCACCGTATTAAATCGAGCGCATTGACAGTGGCGCTCCCTCTTCCTGAGTGATGGACCACGGCCCTCCGCAGCCAGCGTCGCTGAATCAGCACAACAGCGGGCCAGGGGCTGTCTCTGTGATTTCCTTGTGAGCAGGATTAAATTACCCTGTGGGCTGGCACGGAGCCACGGAGCCACGGGCCGGACTCTGCCGTCTTACAGCAGGGGGCCTAGCCTGGGGGTGCCGCCGTCTGCGCTCCCATCCTCAGAATCTCCCCTGCTCACCCGATGCTGCCTCGGTGGCTCTCCCTGTCATCCTCATCCTCATCCATTCTTAAAATAAGAATTTGATTTGCAGCCCCATCAACCTGGGGGTTGTACCTTCCCCGGGAACACGGGGAAAGGTGCCATTGACGAGGTGGCGCTGTCACCGTGCGAGAGAATCTTGGTTTTGCCTTTGCACGCTGGGAAGATAAAAACAGAGTGTGGCTGAGTTCTCCCCTCCACGTGCCCCGGGTAAGACTTCTGGGCGCAGGTTGGACCCTGGGGCTGACCCGCGTGGCACCCTGCCCCCTGCCGTGTTTCAAGGAGGCAGCTGGCGGGCGCGGCCAGGCCAGCCGGGCGGGGTGGGCAGGGAGCAGCTCCGGGGACAATGGCGGTGAGAGGACGCTGGGGAGCAAGCCGCGGCTCTTGCGCTTGGGTGCTTCCTCCTTCCACTTAAAATTGTGTCCGTGATGGCTTTTCCTCCCTCTACAAAAGCAGCCCCGAGAAGAGGCCTTTTCATGCCAGGCCTTGTCCTCTTGGCAGCCCCGAGGCCCCAGCCTGCTGACGCTCGGGACTGTCAGAGACATGCCCCATTGTTGGGCTCTGAAAGGAGGATTCTGGAAGGATATCATTCTCCAGCGCACATAAAAAGTCCTCCAGTGGCTTTCTGAGGTTGTGGCCTCAAAGAGGCACTAATTAATCACTTCCCCCAGCCCAGGGGAGCGGACGGCCTGCTCCTGAGATAAGGCCGCCGGGCGGCCTCAGCCTGTCTGCTCCTGTCTGCCAGGCAGAAAATCGCACTGTCTCTTCACTGTGAAAGGTGCTTATTTTATCAGGAAGACGTCCCCTCCAAGCACTTATCTGGGAATTGTCTTATTGCATTTTTCCCTTATCAGTTTTGAAATAAAAATCTTTCCTTCTTGCTTAAATACCACGTGGGTCAGAAATTTTGTTATTGGAAAATGGCCTCGTCCACGAGCACACTGTTTACTGCAGATGTTCCCGGTCGCCCTGGGGACAGCAGATGCCCAGGGGACACCGTGTGCAGCTTGGGACACTTGTCTGTGCTTTTCCGAAGGAATCTTAGATGCTGAGCTGCTCTGGGGTGGAGGCAGACGCCCGTCTATTTATTTCCTGACATACTGCACCGTTAATCTCCACTTGCCCTCTCCCAGTGGAGCTGCTGCTGGTGACACTGTAGCCTCCCTCCAGGAAGTTATTTGATTTTGATGTAAGGAAAAGGATTAATGTGGCTGGATTTTGATAAGGCTGGCCGCCCCGCGCGCAGCGACACTCTCAGCCCCTCGTGTCGCTGACAGTTGGTTCGTTACGCAGGAGCACTGCACGGCGGCGATACCGGACGTGCAGAGATAATTGTAGTTTTGCTGTTTAAAACGTAAGTCTGGTGCTTCGCAACGTTGAAATGATAACCTGTTTAGGGAAACTCGCGGGGCCCGACTTCCGGCACCGAAAGACCTCTTCTAGCAGCTTGACTTGGATTTTATTAATCTATTTTTACTTTCCTGAGTATAAATTAAGGTCTCGTTGCCGTTTGAACCCTTAAGCTGGAACTTAAGCCCAGAAGCGCGTGTCTGCACTTTCATGCGAAAGGCATTTCCAGCATCGGCCTCTGCTCGCCACGGTCTCAGGCTTTGAGATCAGATGCGCTCGGGTAGACGCCGTGTAAGCGGCTTGCTCTGCGGTAGGCGTTTCTGATCAAGGTGCTAGTCTTGGTGTTTACCTGGGGTTCAGGGAAGAGAGGATTAGGAGGCCACACTTGAGCAGTGGATAAAGGCCACGCCATGTCCTGCTGTCCTCCCACCCCCACCAGGAAAATGACAGGGCTGTCCCTGGGGTCCACCTGTCCTTCTGGGGCTGGTGTTCTGTGACTCTCTTGCTCTGCTGTTTCCCTGTGGCCAAGTCCGCTGTTTTGAGGGAATGGACGTCCGTGGAGGGCCGGGCAGTGGAATACCCCGCGCTACCCCGGGAGAGGGGGCCTGTCATTCTCCCCCAGCGGCTCTAAGAAGGCCGCAGAGTCAGGGGCTGTTGAGCGGAGGGAGGCGTGGGGGCCAGCAAGATGCCCCACTTTTCATCACCGTGTTCCTTTTGCCGCTGTCACTGATGTTTTAGTTCATAGATACCTGTGAATGGTTCCTAGATGCCAGAGCAGGTATAGCCATGTTTGGACCATTAAGCGGGGGTCCTGGAGACCCTCGGGTCCTCCAAAGCCTTTGAAGGCCCCTGCTGTCTACAGGGTCAAGTCTGGGTGGGCCACACCGGGCCCTCCATGCCGAGGTCGCCAGGCCTCGCTCCCTTTTTCCCTATGCCACGCCCACTCCCCTCCAGCACCAGCACCGAACCACAGCCCAGGCAGAGCCCGTTTCTGCTCTGTTCCTGCGTTTTGGCTGCACCCCTCTGCCCAACTTGTCCTTTCACCTGCGAGACTCTTCCAGGGCCTCCTAATTCAAATGTCACTTCTCCGTTGAGAAGTCCTTTGCCTTCCCTTCCACCTTAGCTAAGTCAAATTAATTACTTCCACCTCTGTTGTCCCATAGTTTTATTAGAATCTGTAAGGATATAATGTGTATTATACCCTCTGCTGCGTCTGCCAAGTTGTGGCCTTATTGTGACCGTGTGTGTGCGTGACTGTGTGTGTGCATGCGTGACTGTGTGTGTGCACACGTGCTGGATAGAAAAGTGTGTGTGTGTGTGTGTGTGTGTGTGAGATGGAGAGAGAGTCGGACACCCCTGTGCACCCACACGAAACCTCCTCCCAGGAAGGAATCTTCCTGGGAAGGGAGATGAGCTTTCTTCCACCTCCTGGAGGGGAGAGGCTGGAACTGACAAGCAAGGAAATATGAGAGCAGGATAATTGGGGAAGGACGGGCATAAAATGGAAAAGCCCAAGTATTTTTTATTTTGCACCTGTGTATTAGGGCTCACTCGGTTTATTTATTAAGCTGTTATCAGAGTAGAGTAAGACAAGTGGGTCTTAGTCTAATGAAATCGCCCCTCTGTGGGCTGTGTTAGCTTCAGGTATCCAGAGCGTAATTGGATAACAATGACAATCATTGCGTCGGGAGCTTTAGTGCTGGACAGCCTCTCCGTCTGGCACCTCCTGCACGGCACAGCTCACCAGCGCTGGATGGCGCAGGCGGAGGGCGGCGGTTCTGCCGGTTCCTGCCTGGGCCCACAGTGTGGGTGCTGGTCAGGCCCTGACGGGCCCTCGAGTTCCGGCCCCGGCGTTGTTCTCGGAGGCAGGGCCTTGGTTACGAGCTGGGCGGGAAGCGTGTCTGTTGCCGTTTGGTGACTTTCGCTCGGTGGCTGGTCCAGGCATCTGTGAGCCAGGCAGCTGCCTGTCTGCGGGATCGGGGGCCACGGAGACCCACTCGTGACTGCAGCTTCATTTATTAAAGTGTTGGGCTCACTGCCCGTCCCTGCCACGCGCCTTTCCGGGTAGCCCTGTCTGCTTGTGTCACTTCGCGGCTGAGAATCGGGCACCTCTGTGAAATCATACTGAGCCACAGGAACCAAGATGTACCCGCGCCCTGTGCTTAAGTGCGCAGGGATCGAACCTCTTGACTGAGGCCGCATGTCACGCTTCTCCTCTCGGTGCTTGGCTGAGCCGAGGCCTCCCCGATGCTCTGGTGTTGTGGCCGAGGCATGGAGTTCCCATCCTAGGCTCTGAGAGGATGTGCTTGTAGGCTGAGCACGTGGACCGTGGAACGCTTTTATGGCTCAGGGTGACCTCAGGCTGCGGCCTACCTGGCTGCGCGGTGGGCGCCCCTTCTGCTCTGAGCACCAGAGGCTCAGCCCCAGGGAGCAGCTCGGCTTCCCCTTAGTTTTCTCAAAGCATTTGCAGTAATTGTTCCGAGGCTTCACCAGGCAAGAGAAGCAGAGGCCGTGTGGAAGGGGGCTGGGGAGAGGATGGGAGTGGTCTGCAAAGCACGTTTTCTCTCCTCCAGAAGGAGAATAGGGAGTTGTCACTTTGCCGGGTCCCCTCACGAGCCCGTGGGGTGCCAACGGCTTAGCGGAAGGACAGAGCCCCCAGGAGTCGGGCCGGCCCGGCCGACCTCGTCAGTTGCCTGAAAGGTGTCAATTGGATGCACTTCTCCTCCGAAGTGGGGGCTGGCCTCAGACTGCAGGGGCGAGGACCCTCACTTGGGGGACTCGGGATTAGCTTCTGGAGTGTTTGCCATGCAGGTTCAGCAGCGCAGAGGGTGGACCTGCGTCTGCCGAGGAGCGGTGGGAACAGCTGGCCGAGGCTGGTGGGGGCTTAGTGCTCCCCACGTCTCTCATGCCAGGAGCCCCCCACGTGCCTTTATTTCTAGGGACGAGAAGCCAAGTGGCCATGATGGACTTTCCTGAGAGCTGTTCCACCTGGGTATCCACTATGGCCTTTAAATAATGAATTTTATTAAATGAGCCTCTAGAACATTCCATGTGGACTGCAGGGGCTGGGCTTGGAGGGGTGTGGAGAGGTGTCCCATCCTCCTGCCTGGCACGTGCCCCTCCTGCCACCCACCTGGCTGAATCCCTTGGCCCTTCCCTTTCCAGGGCGAGTTCCTGCCCAGCTCATCTCAGCCAGCGAGGAAACCCCGGCCCCTTCCCAGGGGGCCAGCAGCTCTGTTCTTAGGGAACTCCCCGGCGGCGTCTGTCTGTCTTTTTCCACCATGTGGCTCAGCTCCTGAGGTCGGGGCGGGCTCTTCCACCTCCTCTGAAGCATCTGCTGAGTCTGTCATGGTGGGTGCTGGCTCTGCAAGTTGGAGAAGTCCCCACACCCCAAGTCTAGGTTGCTCTTGGGACCTCTAGGACCCTGGCGGTGAGGGATGAATGGAATGTGCCTGGACAGTGAAGGATAGATAGGGAGCCCGGCCCCTCCAGGGTACCCCCAGCCCCACGGCCCCTGCACCCTGGAAATGCAGCCTCAGCCTCTGCTCCGGTTTCCACAAAACATGGACCGTGTGGACCTTGATGTGAGATTCCCCATCTTATAACATTCTGTGAGTGAAACAGTTCTAGTAACGGGGCTCCCATGGGAGCCCCTGACGCTCTTCCTGGAGATAACTAATTGGAAGGAAAGGGGACATCTCTCCGGGGGCCTGCCGCTTGCAAGGGGACGACCCCTCAGGCAGGAGAAGACCAGGCCTGGCAGTGGTGGTCAGTAGACTTCATCCCGTGGCTGTCGGCGGCCAGGGTGGGTGGGGTGGGCAGGGGACGCGTGAGACGGTGGAGCAGGTGGACTTGGACGGCGTTTGGTTGGACACAGAAGCCACCCGAAGCACCCATTGCTATTTTCTGTGCGTTTGGAGGGAAACAGCCCTCGGCTGAGAGCCGCTGCTCTAAATGAGGCTCTGTAGCCCTCGCAGCAGCCTTGTAAGTCTGCTGCTATTAGCCCATTTGACAGAGGAGGACTCTGAGACTGGAAAGCCTAGATGACACAGCCAAGGTCACATAGCTCTTCAGCCGCAGGGCCGGCGCCGAGCTCACGGCTGCCGGCAGTTTCACTGGCCGTGTGGGTGCAGTGTGGACCGTGGCCAGGAAGAGGGGTCCCAGGCCACGGTGCTGCCAGCTGCAGCCCCCAGGAGAGGAGTAGAGGGGAAGGAGAGGACATGGGGACGCAGGAAAGCCTGGCCCGTGCCCCCTCCGAGCCCCCCACGGAGCGCTCCTGCCGGGCGGATGATAGCGGTGACGCCGTAACGCAGTAATGGGAGATGAAGGAAGTGGGACGTTATTAGCACTGATGGATCGTCTGTTCAGTTTCCAATTTAATGACCTGCGACCGCAAATCTGTAGTTCGGAATGAACCGATGGCTGACTTCCTTTGCGCTCTGCTCACCCCAGATAAGGAAATGAAGGGATCACTCCACAGACGTGCCGTCCAAATGTCAGTGTTCTGCCTCATTAGAGGACCTGGCGCAGGCTCCCCTGGAAAGCCCACGTGGCCCTGGTGACGTCACCCAGCTCACCTGCTCAGGAGGCTGCGGACACGGTGGGAGGGCACACAAACCCCTGGGCGCTGGCAGGGCGCGGCTTAGGGGACGCCCTGGACCTGGAAGCCTGGTGGTCCCTGCGGGGACCCCACACGGCTCGGCTCTTGTCCTCCGTCCCCGTGAGCACGCCCTGGGCTCCCAGGCATCACCTGGACAAATCGTGCACCTTGGACAGGCCAGCCCATCCCGAGAGAAGCGGGCTTTCGGGAGATTAAGTGTTCACGTGGCCGGCAGGTCGACCACCAGGAGAGCTGGTCGTCTCCTTTCCGTGCCTGCGCGTTGAAAGCTGAGAAGGGACGCGGTTCAGACCCTCGCATTTGGCCCTTTCTTCCTGGCTCCATTCGATGAACAGGAAGCACTGAGCGTGTGCGCTTCCTGCTCACAGCCAGGCCCAACTCACTCGATGGGGGCGTGTGCACAGACTGGGGGCGAAGCTGCAGGGTTGGCCTCCAGGTGCCATGGCGCACGAGGACCACACTGCTCGGTCCAGTCGTGGCACACGTGTGGCTCCGTGCAACCTTCCAGGCCCAGCGACTGCAACTTCTGCTGCATGAAACAGGCGTGTCCTTTTCATGCTTCTTGGGGTGTGGGGCGTGTACAGGTTACAGTTCGGAAGCCAAGAGCAGCAGCTCGCACTTTCACTCAGGGAGAGAAATCGTGAGCAAACACTTCTGCTCTGCAACTTTGTGAAAACAAACATGTGACAGTGTGGGGGCTTCTCAGCAGCCCTGCACATCGGTCTGGTTCACGAGACACTGGAGACCGAAAACGGCACAGTGAGGAAGGACGCGTCTGCCGTCCCAGCTTGCAGGGGTCCCGAACAGCTGACGGGTTCATTTTTGCCTGTTTGTGGGCAGATCTCAAAGTAGCATCTGTTAACTTCTATTCGAAAACACAGACATCCTCTGGTTGTTTTGGGGGGTTTTTTTGTTTTTGTTTTTTGAGGTTGTTTGTTTTTCAGACTCTGTGTGACTGACATATGCCCAAGGTTTAGTGTCAGACCAGTTGGAAGGATGGAAATTTAACTCTAGAAAAGCTGATCAACAGCCTTCTGAGTGTACCTGACATCGCCATTCTCCAAGGTGCTTCTCCAGGTGTTTGATCTGTGGGCCGGCATCTCAGGTGCACACGACCCCCAGGGGTGCACGGACGCCAGGCCCCTCCCTGCCCTGCTCTGTGGCCACGAAGCCGCATTCCCCCATGAGCCTCATCTCCCCATCTGCAAACTTAGGATGAGATTGCGGTGGCCGCATAGTGTCCTGCGTCAGGGGACAGCCCGTGTGTTGGTGACTTTGCAGGATGCCTGGTGGGTGATCACCCCTCAGTCCACACTAGCTCTTCTTTAAAACAAACGAAGTTAAGGGCACTCTTGGGGCACCATGAGTCATTGAGCCCTGTCTGTTTTCTGCAGTGGGATGGCATTCACAGGGGGTGCCCAGCTGACCCCCGCACGCTTTCTGGTCACACAGGTGGGGTCAGAGCATGGAGGTAGGTGGCTTGTCACAGGTCTGATCCCAGGCAGCTGAAGAGCCCGTCCTCCCTGCCTGGCCTGGGGCCTCACTGTGGCCCCCTGCGGCTTGCTGGGACCATCCGGTGCGTGGAGTAACTCTGGGTCCCTGTATCTGCACCCGTGCCCAGCAGCCAGCTCCTCTGGTGGGTAGGGCTCTTGGGTGAGTCCTCCAGGGAAGAATAAGCCCACGTGGTCTCCGGGATCCTTGGGGTTGCTGGGGAAGCCAGGAGGCCAAGGCCTGGGGTCTGGCGGGACGGTGGCACGAGCTACAAGTGGCATCTGTTAGGAAATGAGGACGTTTTTGTGCCTCTGACTGTGGCGAAAACCATTTGGGACCTTATTTTTTCAATGAAATGTGAGTTTCACAGAATGAGGAAAATGATAGCCAAAGGATTTGGAAGGATAATTGTCCTAAATGTAATTTAAAAAATTATATTTATCCAGATCCGTTTGGTAAAAGAAGGCTCTGACATACTCTTTTTCTCATGGTTTTGTTTTTGCCCAGTGGAATGCATTCTGCAATAGAGTTCTCTGAGTACTGGATCTAGTTACATTTTCCCAGGAAAAAAAAATCCCTTTTCATGGGATGAGCCGTATTTTCTGACTGATCCATAAAAACAGGGATTTCTCAGTATTCTGGGCAGTAGCAGGTGGAGAGGGAGGGATCCTGGGTGGAGAATGGACAGGTTGCAGATAGAGGGGACAGATCCTTGGCGGGAGAATGGGCAGGTGGCAGGTGGAGGGGATGGATCCTGTGTGGAGAATGGACAGGTGGCAGGTGGCAGGAAGGGGGTGGGTTGAGTTTCTTAGTGCTGGTCATTACTCAGCAGCTTTGCTGTCCTGGGTGGGCAGTGCTGGCTGTGAATTCAGTGAGTGGGACCCAGGGACCCCACCGGAGCTTCACTGGAGCCGTTCTCTGTACAGTGTATCATGGGATTCCTAATAAGGATCCCTCCCTTTTTAAAAGCATGGAAAAGCACTGGTCTTGCATGTGAAGAACACCCTATATTTGTATAAAATAATAACCGTGGTGAATGCTCTGCTCTCCGTGAAGCGCAGTCTGGGCTGGATGTCTGTGATCTCTCTGCGTGTGCTGTGTCCGTACCCCCGCCAGGCCAGCTCTGTGGGCAAGGGCTCCTGTCTGCCTCACTAGCTGCTGGTCCTGGGAGCAGGGACAGTGCGGGGCACAGAGTGGACCCTGAAGGATTTTGCAGTTGGATGAAGACACTTCTGCCCTGCCCTGGGGCACAGGCTGGTTTCTGCGGGCCTGTAAGCGTGCTTTCGTGCTCTCTCGCACGCGTGTGATGGAGATACTAGCATGTCAGTCCCTTTCCCGGGGGTTTCCGTTGTTTTAGCGTGTTCCTTTAACACATGTGCACCCTTGGCTGAGCTTCTCATGTGTCTGCAGGGAGCCCACGTGAATGCGTTGCCCGCGTGGCTGGGCGACAGTCGGGGTGCTTGTCTGGCTGTGGAGCTGTCTCCGCCCTTGCAAAGCGCTTCACCCTTTTTGGGTTTTTGAGTTTTGGGTCAGCTCTGGGGGCCTTTAGCATTTGTCAGGATGCCCACACAGGCACGCAAAGAGGGCTTTGGCCATCCAAGGTGGCTTCTGTACAGGTGGCTTCAGGACTCTGCTGTCGGCAGGAGCACCTTCTGCTGGTGCTTGGACTGAAGGGGGCAGGCGAGTTAGCATCCAGTGTGGTCTGTCGTGGAGCGGGGTCTCTGGCTGTGTTCTGACCATGGACCCCAGCACAGAGACTCATTCCTGGGTCACTGCCGACATCCCGACCCCGGCACTGAACTGTCAGTGTGCGTAAGTTGCAAGAACTGGATTGAGGTACGTGGGCTCCACTGATGGGGGGTCCGAGACAGTGAGCCGTCCCCTCTGAGATCTAGAGAACTGAGGGTCCACAACTCAGCAAACCGCCGGCCTCACTTCCTTCCCCACTTCCCTCTCTCCTGGTTTATTTCTGGAAGGTTCTCATGTCCTGTTTGTTCCTGGGGGATGTTGCGGACCACATGCCCTGTCTGCAGCTGCTGTGGGTCCTCTGCGCCGTGGGTCCTGGTGTTTACTGCGGGAACCACTTTTCCTTGCACAGATACTCTGAGACTTCTGGAAACTGCGGTGCCCTCAAATTCTACTATAACACATCACCCTTTTCTCTTGCCAAAAAAATTTTAAATAAAAGAACACGTACTCTAAGGAAAATGTTTTCCAAGTCAAACTGCAAAGGGCTCTGAAAGTAGCAGCTGCTGAGAGGCCTCTTTTTTCACGGTAACGACAAAGGCAAGTGCACTTGGGTGTCTGTGTGTGTGATAAACAAAACGGTTTGCCCAAATTCAGGAGCTAAAAATGCTCCCAAAGAACAGAGTCAGTGTCTGAAAATAGCGAAGTTGTAGCCCTGGCGCCAGGATTTCGAGCAAGCATATCACCGCGTGTATGGGATGAATCGTGTCTCCCAAAGGGGTGTGCGGAAGTCCCAGCTCCAGCACCTGAAATGTGACCGTATTTGGAAGAAAAGGTCCTTTGAAGTTAGGAGAAGGTCATCCTGGACCGGGGGCGGGGGGGCCCTAGGCCCAGCGACTGTTCATACAAGAAAAGAAGAGGACGCCGGACGTGGGTAGACAGCCCTCGGGAGGACGCCGTTCAGTGCCGGAGGCAGGGACGGGGCTGACACAACCACAGACCGGGAACACCCAGGGCTCTGCCCACCCCACCAGGAGCTGGACGAGGCGGTGGCGTCCTCCCCTGCAGGTCTCGGAGAGAGCAGGGCCCTGCCGACACCTTCCTCTGGGACTTCAGCCCCCAGAATCCGAGAGAATCCATTTCTGTTATTCTAAGCCACCGTTGGTGATACTTTGTTGCCCCAGGAAACTAATACACTCAGGAAAATGACAGTTTCCAAAAGCCCAGAAGATGAATGAGCTGGATGGAAAGTGTGGATTCAGATGTTTCTTGGTAACTTACCTGCTTAGTGACTCCCAGAAGTGACTTTTAAAAAAAGGCACTTCCTCCCAACCTGGGCGGACGTTTTCTGTCGCTAGCGTGCCGTGCTGACGGAGGAGTCGATTCGTCCAGAAACGCCGGTGTTAGGACTCCGGGAGCTGCTGTAACGATTGCTCCTGAAACACCTCCCCACACGCTCAGCTTTCACTCCCGCCCTGCCTTGCGGGAGGCTCGAAAAACCATCGTCTAGATGCAGGTGATGATGATGACTCATGCTGGAAAAAGCAACCCGTGGAAGTGCTGGGGCCCCAAACTATAAGCCCTAACTGAAGCCTCAGAAGCTGGTCAGCGTCTCCCCAGTGGGGCGTGGTGCCTGCAGCAGGCGTCCGGGGCTAGCAGTTTGGCTGGCGTGACCAATTGAAATGAAGTTTTATAATAGAAGGGTGACCAGGTTTGGGACTGGACTTACAAAGGAACATTACTGAAATGATTTTTTAGGGAAGCATGTGTGTGTTTATGCTTTCAACACACCTGTGTAGACTGCGCAGGCTGCCGACTGAGGAGGTATGGAAGCAGAGACTGTCCAGCCTGCTTGGAGCTCGCAGTGAACAGGGAGGGCGGGGGTCCGCCATGAAAGGGGCTAGTGAGCCCCAGAGCAGAGGCTGGTGCCCCAGAGGTGGGCAGGGGGCCAGGTGCTGGGGGCGCCTGGGTCGGAGGCTGGGGCACCTGTTGGGAAGGGACAGTAAGGGACACCTGAGTGAGCAGGAGGAGAGGTCAGCATGTGGGAACCTGAGGAGGCAGTGTCGTGGGTGGGGAGAGCAGGTGCAAAGGCCCTGCCCCTCCAGGGCTCCTGAGAACCCCGGTCTCGCCTGCAGGGGCTGCAACTGGGCTCCGGCCCTGAGGCTCTCTCTGGGTGCAGAGGGCAGGGCCACCTGGTGCTCCCACCTATGCAGGGCTGCCCTGGCTTCAACCGCAGACTCAAATGCCCACCTCTGCCCCTGCCCTCTTGTCCTGCTATCTTCCTTGCCATCTGCCCCTTTGGACCTGTCTCCTGTGTCCCTTTCCCCTGTGTCCAGTGGTCCTCATGCCCTGTCTACCCGTGCAGGACCCCTGGCCCCACTCCCGGCCTCTGGGAAGCCCTCTGGGTGGGACGTCCACACGCACGGATCCTCCGTGGGGGCCGAGGCAGGTGCTCTTCCACTCCCAGGACACCCTTGTGTTTAGGTGGCAAAGTGCTGGCTTCACAGCAGGGCCCCCAGGAGGTGGGCACCCAGGAAGCAAACCCACCTCCCGCACCCTTCATTTGTGAGCATTTCAGAGCACAGCACAGCCCAGCGATTGGCACCTCCCAGCGCAGCTGGCGGCAGGGCCCTCCCCCTGCTCACGTGAGCTGCAGAAGCCACAGACTCAGCCCCACTTTTAACCCCGTTACCCACCACAGCAGGTGTGTGCAGGGACCGGAGACGTGGCCGGCCGCAGCTGCCCCTGCTCCTGTGTGTTTGCGCGGCGTCTGCTGAGGGCTCAGGAGCCCATTGCCATCAGCCTACCCTGGAACATAAGAGAATAAGACCTGAGCCCCGTCTGTCTCCGTAAGGGTCCAGAAAACGCTTTAGGGTCACCTGGTCACGCAGAAGTCGAGGGGGACGACAGGGGTGGTGCCTTCACCAGCAGCGATGCCCCAGAAACACATTGACCGTCCCACCTGGGAAACAGCAGGAAGGTTCTGGAAGCCAATTTACCTTTGATCTGAGAGGGGCGACTGCTGAGCTCTCTCTGCCTGGGCGGGTGTGTTTCGCCCGTGTCCTGGGCAGACCTGTCCTGCCGAGTTCCCGCAGGTCCGTCATGGCCCCTGTCGTGGTCGCGCAGCTGCCAGAGTTTTTGCTGATTTTTAAGTTGTCCCCGAGATTACTCTCAGGCAATAAAGCTCCCGTCTAAAAACAGGTCTCGTAAAGGCCTCGGCTTTTCTTCTAATTAGTGTGAGGATTTATTGAACATACATCACACGTATAGATCATAATATTATTAAAATTGCTACTAAGACTTTACACATCAAAATGTTTCAGGCAGTGGGGAGACTGGAAGCCGGATGGTCCCCAAGAATCATGTCTGCATTAGCAAGATAAAGGACAATTTAGCACGATTACAAAAGCGATGATTTAGAGAACAACATAAAACTCTGCTGAGAGCTAATTCGTAATGCCAGCTGCCACTAAGCTTCTTAATCTTTATCTAGTTCAATTAAAATCTGAATGTTTAGGATTTCATTAACAGCTAGAGGTTTGGAAATCGCATGCGCTTTTACGCTGTACCCCTTCGCTGACGGGCAGTCCTGGAAGTTGCCTGGGTGTCTTCGGGTGGACTTACATATAATTAAAACTTAAGCACTTAAAGGACAATGCAAAGGTGAGGATCACTGTAAATTTTCAATCAGATCCCATTGTCAAAATAAGGAGACCCCACCAAAAACTGCTCCCTTTGTGGGGACAGACAAGCATTCAGGAGCCTCAGCTCTGGGTGGTGACTGGCAGGCACGAGGGCCAGGCCCCGGGCCCCGGGGTGGGCTTCGGTCTGGGGGCTGGGAGCTGCTGTGCATGTCTTCTTGACCACCGGGTTCCCGGCCATGCTGCCGTGCTTGCCGTTCACACCCGGCCCTCACTGTAGCGAGGGGTGTTTGCTGTCCGCCAATTCAGGATGTGTTTTCAAGACTTTGCAAACAGGTCTTTCTAAAATTAAACCAGCCGAGGTGATGAGCGAGTCTGACGTGTGAATTCAGATTCCCGGCAAGTGGCAAGAGCAGCAGGGATGTGTCCCGTGTGTTTTCCCGACTGGCTGTCGAGGCCTGTCGTCAGGAACGTTATTCCTCACGGGGGAACGGGAGGCCGGGGTGGGGCCGGGGGATCTGCATACCCCTGCCTCTCCCAGGATCCCGCACCCCCCCGGGGGGAGCTGCAGGGTTTGGGGCCGTGCAAGACTCACCTGCTCTGTGGACTCAACTCGGCTACCTCAGAGGCCCCGAGTCCCCGAGCTGCCGATGTGTGTTGCACAAGCACTGTGTGTGCTCTGTGTGTGTGTGTGCATGTGCTGTATGTGCTCTGTGTATGTGTGCCTGTGTGCGCATGTGCTGTGTGTGCTCTGTGTATGTGTGTGTGTATGCGCGTGTGCTGTGTGTGCTCTGTGTGTGCATGTGTCTGCATGTGCTGTGTGTGCTCTGTGTATGTGTGTGTGCATGTGCTGTGTGTGCTCTGTGTGTATGAGTGTGTGTGCATGTGCTGTATGTGCTCTGTGTATGTGTGCCTGTGTGTGCATGTGCTGTGTGTGCTCTGTGTGTGTGCATGTGTGTGCATGTGCTGTGTGTGCTCTGTATGTGTGTGCGCATGTGCTGTGTGTGCTCTGTGTGTGTGGTGCATGCAGTGTATGTTGTGTGTGCTGTGTATGTGTTGTGTTGTGCATGTGGTGTGTCATGTATGGCGTGTGTTAGGTGTGCTGTGTGTCATGTGTAATGTCATGTGTGTCGTGTGCTGTGCATGTGCTGTGTGTGCTCTGTGTATGTGTGCGTGTGTGTGCATGTGCTATGTGTGTGCATGTGCTGTGTGTGCTCTGTGTGTGTGCATGTGCTGTGTGTGCTGTGTATGTGTGCATGTGTGTGCATGTGCTGTGTGCTCTGTGTGTGTGTGTGTGCATGTGCTGTGTGTGCTCTGTGTGTGTGCGTGTGTGCACATGTGCTGTGTGTGCTCTGTGTGTGCATGTGTGTGCATGTGCTGTGTGTGCTCTGTGTGTGTGTGCGTGTGTGCGCATGTGCTGTGTGTGCTCTGTGTATGTGTGTGTATGCGCGTGTGCTGTGTGTGCTCTGTGTGTGCATGTGTGTGCATGTGCTGTGTGCTCTGTGTATGTATGCGTGTGTCTGCATGTGCTGTGTGTGCTCTGTGTATGTGTGTGTGTGCATGTGCTGTGTGTGCTCTGTGTATGTGAGTGTGTGTGCATGTGCTGTATGTGCTCTGTGTATGTGTGCCTGTGTGTGCATGTGCTGTGTGTGCTCTATGTGTGTGCATGTGTGTGCATGTGCTGTGTGTGCTCTGTGTATGTGTGTGTATGCGCGTGTGCTGTGTGTGCTCTGTGTGTGCATGTGTGTGCATGTGCTGTATGTGCTCTGTGTATGTGTGCCTGTGTGTGCATGTGCTGTGTGTGCTCTATGTGTGTGCATGTGTGTGCATGTGCTGCATGTGCTCTGTATGTGTGTGTGCATTGCTGTGTGTGCTCTGTGTGTGTGGTGCATGCAGTGTATGTTGTGTGTGCTGTGTGTGTGTTGTGTTGTGCATGTGGTGTGTCATGTATGGTGCATGTTAAGTGTGCTATGTGCCATGTGTAATGTCATGTGTATCGTGTGCTGTGTTTTGCATGTGGCGTGTGCCGTGTGATGTCATGTGTGTCATGTGTGCTGTGTGTGCTGTATTGTGTGTGGTGTGTCATGGGTATGGTGTGTGTGTGTTTTCTAGCATCATCTGATTTGAGCCTGGCCGTCCATGAGTATGTACCATGTAGATCGATAAACTTGTCTTTTCATTCTGTGATTTTGTCTTTGCTTGTCCCACGGGAGGGGAGAAACGTTACATCCGGTGACACTTGTAGGAACACCGCGTCGGTCTTCGGGCTTCTCCGCTCGGCGTGTTCACAAGTCGCACTGGGATCCGTGAAATGCAGATTTTGACGGGGCGGGGCGGGGGCCTGAGAGTGTGTTTCTAACACACCCCACGCTGTGCTGACCCCGCTTGTCAGGGACCACACTGTGTACAGCAAGGGCTTTTAGGGCCGGGGTCTTCCTGGCTGTCCCAGCCCCTGAGCCAGTTCCGGAGAGAGTGTGAATAAAACCCCGGGTTCTGTTCGCCTCCCTGCCCCCCGTTTTCCCCGAGCATCAGGGGGCTGAGTTTGCAGGATCCCAGAGTCTGGCTCAGGGCTCCCGTGCACCCAGGTTGCTGGGCTAACGTCAAGGTTAAAAGCAGCCACCCCGATTTGGTGCTTGTCGTTTTCACGTCGTTTTCATGACGACAAAATAAATAAATGCAGGACGCTACTGCATCCCACGTGGATTCAGCAGATGTCTCCCCGGGAGGCGCGTGGGAGCCCAGAGCTGGGGATAACTGGAAACACGACTCGTATCCACACAGTCGGCTTCCAGCGTGAACAATCGGACGCAGACTGATCCCACAGGGGCAATGAATACATATTGTGAGTAATCACTTCTGAACTCCGTAAGCCTTCTACAGCACCCCGTTGTTTTCGGCCTTTTGCTGCATTTGTGCCGCAGCTGCGCACCCCACGCGGTCCCCGTCCAGGCGGGGGGAGGCCGAGTGCGCCAGCGCCTGGACGTCCCTCTCCTGGAAACGGCGAACACCCCGTCTGTCCTTCTCTTCACTGTGAGGGTTTCGTTTTCATCTGTTGATGTAAGCCCTTCAAAGCTTGCTGCAAAAGATGATGATTGTGAATCTTGACTCAACAAAATGCTTAGAGTATTGTAGGCAGATCATTCTGGGTTCCTTTAAAAATGCAGTTTACTCCGCAGGAAGTGTCTGATTTGCCATGTTGCAGCCAGTGAGGCCGTCGCGTTTTAAAGACTTGTCATTGGTGTGTCACTGCTACCATTGGTCGCGAGTGTCCAGAGTCACCTCCAATGGCACACAACCGTGGCACCAGCGCCAACTGGGTCAGGAAAGGGGCACGGCCCAGGCAGCTCCCGTTTCCTCCTTGTACTGCTCTAGAACATTCCTGGCTGTGACTGTGCCGTCCCTGATTTCTGGACGTATCCAGTGCACTCTCCGTGGACATCCGGGTGTTGCTAAGGTGCCCCCACAGGTGCTGTCACGTGTGACCACCACTGAACAGCCATGGGTGGTGGCCTTTGGAGACAGCTCTCCTCGTGGAAAAGAAATTACCGGAATTTTAGAAGTACAATGAAAGTTTGAAACTGTGGAGCATGTCAGGGCTGAACTTTATTGCCCGGGAGAAAATGCAAATGTTTCTTGCATCTTCCAGTTGGTTCCACGTGAGCCCCGTGGTGTTGAGTGTATGTAGCGTATTTTGACACGGTTGTGCCATGTCAGGGCAGTGTGATTTCCAAGGGTTCTGTAGGTGAATTCTTTAATATTAAACGCCATGTGAGTGACGTACTTAACCAAAGGCGTCACAAAATTGCCGTGAGCTGTGGTGTTGGGTGCATGGACTCAGTTTCCTGATCAGCAAATTAGTGGGATCCATGTCCTTTGTGGGGAACGGTGAAGCCGGTGACACCCTCTTTATCCTGCACTGTGCAGACACTTAATCTTTGTCCACCTGCAAACTCTGGCAAAAGTCAGACACACCTGCAGTCTCCGAGGTTTTCCTGCTGAAATGGCTGTTGCTTTTGTCCCTTGGAATAATTGCCCGTGCGGGGGGCGGGGGGTGGGAGGTGGAAGAGCCAGGGCTCACAGGTGGGCATGAGCCAGACGTTTAGGGAGTCCCTTATGCAATGCCTGGTTTTCTTTTGAGAAATGTCTATTCAAGCCCTTGGCCCATTTTTTAAATCAAGTTATTTGTTTTCTTGCTATTGATTTATTTGCATTCCTTGTATAGCTTAGAGGTTAATCCCTTAATTTTAAACATGACGAGGCCCAGATAAACCACAACATGGAAGTCTCCACTCACAGCTGAGCGCCCTGCGTCAGGCTCCCCCAGGCTGAGGGTACCCGGGGGCCAAGGGGCCCAGCCCCGCCCAGCAGCGAGTCTTATTTCTAGGGCCCCAGCGATGGAATGTGTGGGTGGGGTTTGTGATCCAGGTGGGCCAGGGAGATGCTCCTGGCTTTGCCCATCGGGACATGAGGCAGGAAGATGCCAGGCAGGAATCAGGTACCCAAAAGGGGAGAAGCCACCGGAAGGGGTGCTGGCGGGGAGCACGGAGCTCAGAGCAGAGAGAGGGAGCCGGCTCTGGGGTCAGCGCCTGATGCAAAAGATCAGACTCAGCCGGGCTCAGAGCCTCAGCTGCAGAAGCCCATCAGCCAGGTTTGGTGTCAGCTGGTCTTGGAGTCAGGGTTTCCGTCTCCAGCTACTGGGAGACAAGGCACGGGTGAGAGGGCGTGAGACAGGCGGGGCCTGGCCTGCTCTCTTCTGGAGCCCACTCCGCCCGTGGGGGCGGGAGAGTGTCCCGGGACGGAGCCTCCACGGGGCTTCGGAAGGGGGGCTTCTGCCGGGGGAGCCGAGCGTAAGTCGGCTCAGGAGCCCCAACTCTCCTCCTCCGACACCCTAAGAGCCTCCTCCCATCCTGCCCAGGTGCTGGCAAGTTCTCCGGGTCAGGACGGTGGGTGTCCGGGAAGCCTACGGAACAGAAACGGAAGTTCACTGCCACAGGGAAGGGGGTTTTCAGACAGGCGTTTTGATGGGTCTGCGTTTTCCAAAGTCCATTCCATCAGGAGAAGTTGGGAAAAGGAAAATCTAATTTTCTGCAACATCGGAGATGGAAAAGGCTCGCACCTTACAGATGGAGACCGCACTAGCCAAGTTGATAATTCGAAGGCTCTAACAAGTTTGAGAAAGTCCGCTTCTCCCCCTAAATCAGGTTCCGGTGGCCAAACAAATGCGTTGTTCCCGCAGAGACGGAATAAGCCTTTGGCGGGAGCAAGAGTAAAGCCGTCAGCTCGCGCCTACCAGGTTTCCGTCTCCCTCTTCCCGTCCGCCATCTGCCGCGTCCCCTGAGCAGGGACCACTCTGCTTGCTCAAGGGAAAGCGGTTGCTTTTCGGCGCAATTAGTTTAGTGGGCCACGAATGTTGCTGACGGATGGGCGGAAGGTTTGCTCAAACAGATTGGTTAATTGGCAGTGAAGAAATGTTGACCACAAGAAAAGCGTGGACGTCAAGTGGCTCCACTCAGCACCTCGCTCCTCTCCAGGGAGGTGGTTTCTCTCTCTGAGCTGCTGCCCAGAGCTGGGGATGGGCCAGCGCGGGATTTTTAGCCTTTTGTATGTCATGACAGTCACAGCCGAGATGCCGGCCGGCTGGGAGGCACCTGGACGGGGTCTTGGATGGTCTTCCTCAGGTGAGCGTGGCCTCGTCACCTGCACCTCTGGCAGCAGTGGTCAGAGAGCACACTAGTGGTGGAGCTGCGTGGCTTCCACGTGACCCGTTGTTCCGGGTAAGTTAAGATGCCTGCACTGTAAATTCTACCAAATCAGGAGTGTTTATTGGCAAGCCCAGCCACGTGACTGATTGGTGGCTGGTGGGGGTGGGGCCGTGGCCCATTGTACCCCCCAGTGGACCAGGCCAGCCACAGCTCCCTCCGCCGCTGGGCCCAGCCAGGTTTCCCTGCGCTACGGGCATGTTGGGGCTACGTGAGTGTTGCGAGGGCCTCCTGTGCACTGGGAGGGGCGTCGAGCAGCACCCTGGCCTGCACCCACCAGAGCCTGGTGCCACCCCTTCCCCCAGGTGTGACAACCCAGAGTGTCCCCAGTGCTGCCCAGCGTCCCCTGGGAGCAGAACCCACCATGGGTGTGGAACCCCTCTGCCCGCCCCGGTTGTGAACCTCCGTTGGCTGTGAACCTCCTCCCCCTCCCTACAGCTCCAGAAAAAGGGCAGACCAGGAAGGGTCCTTTCCATGTCCCTTGTGAGTGTCTGTCCCCCCAGACAAAGCTGAATTTGCTTGGGTCTCCCAGAAGGGACATGCCAGAAAATGGGGTAAAAGTGGAATGCCCCATGGCATTTGAGAAAAAATAGAAGGTTCCAGACATTCTTGCAAAAGAGGTGTTGTGAGGACTTTGCTGGAGGAACATGCTGGTTTTTGTTTGTTCCTGGCAAAGCTGACCCTGCGGAGCTGAGAGACCAGGGAGGCTGATTGGGGTGGGGGCGTCCTGCTCTCTGTCTTGGCTGTAGGACAGCTGTTATCTAAAACGTGCAGGTGGGACCAGCACGCTCCCCCCACCGTGCTGTTGTGATTGGAGGGTGCACCAAAGGGGGACTTAACTGCCCTAATGAAAGTTAAAACTCCAACTCCTGCGTAGACAGCATGCCATGTTGTGCTGGCAACTTTCCCAGGTGTTCCCCTCCATCTCCCAACCCCACCTGCTTGCCGAAGACGCCAGCCCAGGATTCGCAGTTCTTAACTGACCAGCAGTGAGAGCGACGGAATGCAGCCTTGCATTGTGTTTGATTTTTGTGCAGGATTTACTGCTTTAAATGATAAAAAAAAAAAAACCTAAGTGTGTGCAAATTATCTGAACTGACATTCTTTTTCCTCTTACCCTTTGCCGATTGGCTCATCTCTTAGGATTGATGTTGACTCTCCTCAGGACACCTTATCCCCTCAGTGGGTTTATTATTAGATCATGAATCAGAAAGGATTGCTGGGTGGCTGTTACGTGGGTACACTCTACAAAAGAGCGCAGTGATGAGGGGGCACGGTGCGTGCCCTAGAGGAGTTTGGAATCGGCAGCATTAAGTGCGGATACATGCTCAGGGCATAGCAACTGTTAGAAAATTAGAAGCTTTATGAGGTCGAGAGGTGTGTCTGGCCTCCATGGCATCATACGAATTGCTTGATACAGAGAAGGTGATCGTTGCTTATTCACTGATTGAACTGACCATGTAACGTGCACCTTTCCCCAGCTAATGTTTTCATTCATTCATTCGACAACACCCCGCCCATGCCTGCTCTCCACGCTGCCAGGGCGCAGACCTGGGGGCAGGGAGCTGGGCGGAGCACCCTCCTCTGCCTTGGGGATGCTGCCGTCTGCCTCGGCCACGCTAGTACTACACACCGGCGTGGACATCATGTAGGGTCAAGAGGACGCACAGAGATTAATGATATTTCCTGGGTTGGAGAATTCAGCTATTAAAGATTTCCTTCCATACTGTACCAGGAAGTAGGGCTGGATCGCTTTTTAAAGAGAGCATCAAACGTGCTTGTAGACTTACAGTTGCCTGACTCATCTGTCGGGGGACACACAGGCTGTCTCCGCGTGTTGGCTGTTCTGAACATCGCTGCGGTGAGCACGGGGGCGCAGGAATCTTTGAGTTCCTGGCTCCGGTTCTTCTGGATAAACACCCAGAAGTGGGGTTACTGGGTCGTAGGTAGGTGGTTGCCTGGGGCGGGAGGATGGGGCATTGCTAGTCAACGGATGTGAAGCTCCGGTTATATAAGATGAGTAAGTTCTAGAGACCTGCTGTACAGCAGTCAACCATACGGTGTCACACGGTTAGAATTTGTTGAGGGCAGATCTCACGTTAAATGTCTTCCACAATCATTTTTTTTAAATTGCCTGTGTTTTCGCAGTGCCTCCCTGTTCACTGTCTCCACTGGCTTGGGACGTCTGTGTTGCTGACATCACAGGGCTATGGATCTGCAGGAGAGCCCACGAGAGGGCCTCTTCCTAGAGCCCCTCGTGCCTGCCGCCCGTAGTCTTCTCTGGCTCCTCGTGTCTGGCTTTGTCGTGATCATTCATTTATTCCTTCAGCCAGCATCTCTGAGCATCCAGCACGGGTCGGACTCGGTGCAGCTACAGGGAATAGTTGGGTGGCCCCTGTCCTGGGGAGCCGACAGCCTCGCGGGCAGGGGAGCACTGCTCCATAGCCAGGTGAAGGCGGGGTCTGAAGAGTCAACCTGGGGGCTCAGCTGCTACCACGGAACATGTTGCTTGATCCAGAGGTTCTCAGCTGGGCAGTTTGCCCCCCAGGGAACACTTGGCAGTGTCTGGAGATATTTGTTTGTTGCGACTGAGGAAAGGAGTGGTATGATCACCTGGTAAGTGGAGGCTGGGGGTGCTGCTGGACATCCTGTGCTGCCCAGGAGACCCTCATGCTGAGAAGGGTCCAGCCCGCCTGTCAGTGGTGCTGACGTTGAGGAAGCCAAGCTTTAGCTGAGATCTGGAAGATGAGTAGGAGCAGACCAGATGAAGAGGGAAAAAAGTGACCCAGGCCACAGGAGCAGCACGTGCAAAAGTCCTGTGGTAGGAGGGAACATAGAACAAAAACTGGAAACTGGGCAGGTGGGCAAGACTGAGGTTTGGAGACATGGGGGGTAGTGGATGACACAGGGCCTTGCTCCCTTGGCCAAGGGGACTCGTCTTTCTGCCCCTGCCTTGGGAGTGGCCGGGGTTTCTCCGGTAGACTTGTTGGTCTGACTGCTCTAGACATTGAAACCCCCTGGGTCCTCCTCCAGGGTCTCCTGACATTGGGTCCCCAGGGGTGGCACTGACCTGCCTAGTCTTGCCTTTGGCCAGCCACGCTGTAGATTTCCATGGAGAAAGAGCGTGAGAGAGAGGGAGAGGGAGAGGGCTCCGTGGTCTCTTTAGTGGTTGGTTGAGGTCAGAGAGCTCCGGCATTTATTTAACTCTGCAAATGAGACTGGCTAATTTCCTGGGAAATGAATACAATCTTTTCATCAACCGAGGGAGGTATGACTTCACCTTAGGAGCACAGAGGGGGAGGCGAGGCAGGCTCTGCTAACTCGGAAGACGGGTCACCTTTTAGCAGCAAAGCCTAGATTATCTTTTCCCTTTTGCTTTTTAAATTTAAAAAAAAATTTTTGATATCTTCAAAAATGTGTGCCTTGGAATACTAATGCTATTAAGTTTCTCCTTAAAACAATACAAATTGTGTGTATGTGAGAGAAATGGGATTTTCCCCAAGGGTAGGTGTGGTTGGAGACACCCATTGTCTCACCTCCCTCTGAAGCCTGAGCTGCAGACTGACACCTTCCACAAGACTCTGCCGTGAGCGAAGGACTTCGCCTGTCCCGAATTCCCCGCTGCCACCACTGCTGGCAGACGCCCCTCCCTGGAGGGTCCTGTAGCATCCGTGCTCCTCAGGACAGGCTTGGGGAGATGCTGCCCTCCAGGCAGGTCACATGACGCCGTGATCAGCGGACAACTTGGTGACAGTGCTCTGGACAGGGGCAGCCGCTGCACTGGTGACAGTGCTCGCCACGCGCTACTTACTGCGCCCTCCCGAGATATAGTCATAACAGTGTAACCTAACATCACAATAACAAATAGAATGATACAGTGTAACACATATAGTTACAATGATGTATATTGTCATAACATATGTATATAATACATTAAACAGCTACATTATTCCTGAAATTCTACCATCCTGAATAAGAGGGGAAGAAAAGCAACTATAGCAGTGCTTTACCCAGGGACGAAGCGTTCGTTCCTGAAATAAGGGGGAAACGTTAGCTCTGGTGCCAGCGCACCTGAGGGCAGATTGCAAAGGTGGTCTCCAAGAAGCAGGAAGTTCCCGTAGCAATTATTCCACTTGCCTTTGTATACAAATCCCCGTGTCCCCGCTCTCTGTGCTGTGTGTGTGAGCGCGTGTGCGGTGTGGCCGAGGATTCCAGGTTTTCCAAATGTGGTCCTGGCCTGCGGGCGTGAGGCACATCCCTGACTCTGGGGGGCGGATTTGGGGAGGGCCACTTAGACACCGACACAAGTGAAATGCAAGGAGGGGGTTCTCTGTGCGGTGCGGGTCCAGGGAGGGGCTTGCGGGTTAGGTTGACACTGATTGCATTAGTGTCTGGGCTGCTGTGTATGCATTTCCCCAAATTGAGTGACTTAAAAAACAGGCCTCTTGTCCTCTCTCGGTTCTGGAGACCGGAAGTCTGAAATCAAGGTGTGGGCAGGGCCGAGCTCCCTCCCTCCAGGGGCTCCGGGAGAGGGTCCTTCGTGGCCTCTCCCAGCTCCTGGTGGCCACTGGCAGTTTTGGCTGGTGAGCTCGTGGGCTCCAGTATCTGCCCGGACCGTCACATGGCTTCTCTGGAGTGTCTGGGTCTCTTCTCTACCCAGATTTCCCTCTTGTAAGGACAGTAGTCACAGGATAGGACCCACCTTAATCTGGCATGAACTCATTTTAACTCCATTGTACCCAATACGGGCACATTCTGAGTGTCCAGGTGGACACGAATTTCGGGGGGATGCTGTTCAACCCGGTCCACTGAGCAGCGCTGAATATGAAAGAGGAGCAGTGGGGGGATCCTAGCACCCAGGAGAGATCGCCCCAAATCATCTCCATGGTCACCAGCCTGGAAGCCTCCCGTTTGTAGACCAGAGGAGGTGCCAGGCGCTAGACCATGAGAGCTCTGGGACGTGGGACTCTCTGGGAAGCCATCAGATGGGGACGTGCAGGCACAGTTTCTTACGGCATCTTCAACCTGTTCCTTCATCGTGGCGGAAGTACTTCCAGCCCTGCCCGTGAGCCCGGCTCACACCCCGTGGTTCTTGGGAGACAGGGCGGGCCACGTACCCTGCCCAGCCTCAGCTTCCACGGCCGCGAGAGGCGCCTCCTCACGGGGCTCCCAGGATGTCCGGGGAGATTGTGCGCGTCAAATTCTTCTCGCTGTGCCTGACGCCCAGCTGCCATCCGCAGAGAGTGGCAGTGTTTTTATTGGCTGCTGTAACATCATCCTTTACTGTCTGCTGTGGGTCGTAAATAAGTGGTCACTGAAAAAAACAGTCTTGGCTTTTAAACTCTTTCATGTAGAAAATCTCTTGAGGAGGTTCAGTGGAGCTCAATATCCCTGAATTTTGTTTCGAGTAGCCGTGAGGCAAATCCAGAGCTGTCCCTTCCCCATCCGGTGTGAAGTCTCATCTTAAATTCTCTTAATGGCCCCTCGCCTGTGGACAGCAGGGCTTGACATTTCTCATTGTTCTGACAAAGGGCAGAAGGAGAAATAAAGACTGTGTGCCTTGCTCGCGAGATGTCCGCGTGGGGGGCTGTGTGTTTTGGGGGGGGCATCTCAGGAAATGGCATCATTCGTCAGTCGGGGTGTGGAGGTGTCTGAGTTCCTTGGGGTAAACTCAGGGACCAGGAGCACTGGCCGAGGGTGGCACGACTTGGGGGCCACCTCACAGAGGTCCCCAAAGGGAAGGATTCATAACGCCACTCCTGCCGGAAGATGTGTTGTGAGTTTATTTAAAAACAAGAACAACAGAAGAGAAAGGTGATTCTGTCTGTGAAGAGTTCCGAGGTCATAAACCTCGCAGGGCAGCCCGGGAGAACGGAGCAGGCTTTGCCGGACAGTTCCGTGAAACCCGGGCAGCGTCTGTGCTTCCTCCCGCAGAGGCCGGCGCGGGTGGGTTTCACCTGTTCCCGCCGGAGCCCGTCTGGTCAGCCTGATTCGAACAATGTCTGTTCCCAACTTCTCTGTCTCACTCCATGATGCTGGCGGCACCGGTCCAGACCCATCGGGAAATGGCCGTTCCTACTGTACGGTGGCGGCAGAGTGAGCGGAACCGGCGTGACCGTATTTTCATTTCTGTGTTAGACGCTGACGTTAGGTGACGAGTGGGGTGGGGGAAGGGGATGAGGGAGCACATCTGAGTTCCTTTCCTGGAATGTTTTCTTAGGCAAGTAATTAATATGCTGCTCTCCGCAGCCTTCGCTTCACTGATTTGTTTCAGCAAGGGCTTAGCCCAAAGTTTAGCTCATGGTAGGTTTCCATGAATACATATCGAATGAATAAATGATTGAATGACATGTTTTGAACTCTGTTGATTCACTGATAAAAAATAGCGTGCATGAGAGGAAATTGCTTAGGAAAAAATGTTAATCTTACAAAATACATGATAATCCCTCTAATATGTTGTATGGCTTCGGAATCTTCTGGAAATCCACAGACAGTAATTGTCTAGCCAGATTGGAAGATTCGTAATTTAAGCTAATCGAATGTGGTAGAGGTATGACCCTGAACACATCACAATGTATAAGGTAGTAGCCATTTGAAAAATATTCAGCTTAAGAAAATCAAACCAGCGTTAAAATTACACTGCGTGGAATTCAATTCCTGCCTGGTCCCGAAGGCGCACAGGTGTCCCGGGAGACGCCGGGGGTCGCTGGAGACCCGGTGTGGCTGCACGGGGGGTTTGCAGATGTGCCGTGTCGGGTGGTGAAACTCCGCAGCACAGAGGCTCTGCTGCGTCAGGTCACATCGGTTGGTAGCAAGAATGAGTTTTTCATTTCCTTGGAGGAAAACTGTATTTGGCTTTAGGTGGAGAGAAGGCACGGGAAACGCAAGACGTATCACTCACACGACTTCTCACCTCAGTTGTCCTAGAGCATCTGAGGGACCAGGTCCAGCCAGCTGCGCAGGGCGGTGCGATATGAGAAATAGCCGTTTCTGGTATCGCCTTCCTATTTGTTACTTACAGACAACTTGTTTGTGGGGTGCATTTTTACTGCACGGGAGTTTGAAGTTTGCCTCCACCAGGCAAGATTGCACCGTACTTTTCCTCCTCGTCTTCCTGAGCAATTCCGCGCAGCAAAGGGCGCCCTGGGACCCCCGGCCCGGCCCGCAGTGGTCTGCTGGGAGCAGGCGGTGGCTTTGAAGTCTCCTATTTTATCTGAAAAATGTGTGTTCCCAGAAGCCATAAAAGAAAAGGCAGATATGCTTACCGATATAAAAATTAAAGTTCCTGACTGCCAAAAACACACTATTTAAGTTTTACAGAAATAAATAGAAACCTAGGGGAAAAAATTTTAAATCTATTTGAGCGTTTTCCTTAATAAATAATGAGTCTTTTTAAAACAGCTCAATCTGACGGGGGTGGCATTGTTGAAGAAACAATGGCTAAGTTATGTGAACCAGCAGTTAACGGAAAAAGGATTTTAGATGACTGATCGATGTTTATAAAGATACATTCACTTACATGCAAAACAAAACTCTGATCTACTGTTTTACTGGTCAGATTGGCAAAGATTAACAAGTTATTACTCAGGGCTGGGGGCGGCTGCAGGGAAACTGGCCACCGTGCAGGTGGCTGGTGGGAGTGCAGACTGCACAAGTGTCGGGTGGGCTTTGGACAGCGTCCAGCGGGGTGTCAGGTGGATACACCCTTTGACCCAATCCTTCCACTTCCAGGAAATGGCCCTGTAGACGTATGCACAGGTGTGCAGGGGTGGTTTATATCAATAATAGGAACTGGAAGCTCCACAAACCTTGTCAGCTGAAAACTGTCCCATCTCACTGTAGATCATCCGCAGAATGGAAACCAGACAGCCTGTGTGAAGGGTGAGGTACGATCCCATGAATGGCTGTGGAAATTTGATCAATAACTAATCTTACGTGCAGAAACCAAATTCACAAGATAATACAGAGCCCGTTTGTGGGAAATAAGGGACTCTATATTAGATTATTTTTGTGCGTATATATATTTGTACAACATTTTTAGAAGGATATTAAAAAATGTTAGTTTCCCTGGGGAGTGGTTTAGGGGATGCAGGGAGACAGAAGCTTTTACTGACTGTGAATCATGTGTGGTAGGCTTGAGTTACTCTTTAATAAAATTGCTAATTTTAAAAGTTTGCCCAAGGAGGAACTTAGCCTTTCCTATTAGCTATAAATGATAATCAGAATTTCCATCGTACAGATGGTCCTCAACTTACCATGGGACCATCTCCCAATAAACCCATCACAAGTTGAAAATATATCCTAAGTTGAAAATGCATTTAATGCACCTGACCTGTCGAACATCATGGCCTAGCCCACCTTAAACATGCTCAGACCTTAGCCTGCAGTGGGGTGAAAACATCCAACACAAAGCCTGTTTTATAATAATGTGTCGAATATCTCATTTAATTTATTGACTACGTACCGAAAGTGAAAAGCAGACGTTGTCTTGGTATAGGAGGTACGGTTTACACCGACTGTATCGCTTTTCCACCACCGTAAACTGGAACAGTCATTAAGTCGAACCATTAAGTTGAGGACTGTTTGTACTTTGTAAGTTACAAAAAATATTCACATACTTTTACATTGTTTAAAAAAATTTTTTAGTTTAAATGTTTTAAATTGACAATAACTGTACATATTCATGGGGTACATGGTGACGTTTCGATACATGTAACATACGGTGACCACATCAGGGTTATTAGCAGCTCTGTTGTTATCTCAAACATCACTTCTTTGTGTCGGGACATTCAAGACCCTCCTCCTAACTACGCGAAACTATGTGACGTACCAGCGTCCACTGCAGTCGCCCTGCCGTGGTCTGGGACGCTGCAAGGTGCTCCTCCCACTGAGCTTCATCTTGTGTCCTTTGACAAATCGCTGCCTCTCTCTCCGTCCCCCGCCCCTCCTGCCTCCCGTGTCCTCTGTCCACTTTCACTCCCGTGAGATCACCTTGTTTTCAGCTTCCGCATTTGAGTGAGAACGAGTGATTTTCACTTTCTGTGCCTGGCCTATCTCACCTAACGTCACGTCCTCCGGTTCCGTCCAGGTTGCTGCAAATGACAGGACTTCATTCTTTCTGTGGCTGAGGAGTGTCCCGTGTGTTAATATGTATGTTCCACGCGTCTTTTACCGACTCATCTGCCGCCCACCGGGTCGATCCCGCATCTCCGCCGTTGTGACTATCTCGGTAAACGTGGGGTGCAGCTGTCTCTTCCGTACACTGATTTCCTGTCCTCTGGGTAATGCCCAGCGGTAGGGTCGCTGGGTCATGTGGTAGTTCTGTCTCTAGTTTCGGGGACCTCCGTCCTGCTCCCCACGGCGGCTGCCCTGGCTCACACACCACCAGCTGTGTGAGCGCCCCCTTCCCTGCTCGCCGCCAGCGTCCGGTGTTCGGCTTTCTGGCGGTAGCCTCCTGACCGCGGTGCGAGGGTGTCTGCCTCACTCTGTTCCATGCGCTGTTCCAGAAGCGCTCGCGGGTGCGGGGTGGTGGCGTGTGCGGGGTGGTGGCGTGTGCGGGGTGGTGGCGTGTGCGGGGTGGTGGCGTGTGCGAGGTGGTAGCTTGTACAGGGTGGTGGCGTGTGCGGGGTGGTGGCGTGTGCGGGGTGGTGGCGTGTGCAGGGTGGTGGCGTGTGCGGGGTGGTGGCGTGTGCGGGGTGGTGGCGTGTGCGGAGCAGGCACCCGGATCCTCCGCCCCCCTCGCAGCTCCGGGGCGCCTGTCGGTGCTGTAAGGGGCCGTTCTGCCCCCGGCTTCTGTATCTATAATGAGAAGCGGTGCCCTCTCCTCTCTCACGTGCCTGCTTTGTACTTGCGTCCGCTCTCCCTTTGTAGCTGGTTCTTCCCAGTCACTCACGTCCCGCGGACCCGGGACTGTCACTTCTGACTGTTTGATTGTCACCAGAGCTTGTGCTTTGAACAGCATTCAAGTGGAAGTCCGCAGTTCCCCTGGAGAAGAGTAACCTGCGGGTCTGCGCCTCCAGCGGCACCTGCCGCCGGGCCGCGTGGGTGTGCTGCGGCCCCCCCCAGCCACGTGTGTGCACATGTGTGCCGGCACACTGCGGCGGGCTCTCCCCACGGCTGGGGTCATAACATACTTACCATCTTTTTTCACATGAGACTAGTTACAGAACGTAACCTTCACGTAAGATAGTGTCCAGGTTCCAGGGCCAGTGGGAGAATTCGGTTATTAATAATATCTCATTCTGTTCGGTAGCTGCCCGGTCCCCTGCTCTGGGGATGTTCTTTCTGTACATGGTTGAAATAACCCCCAGCTGGCAGAGACGCGAGTGGTTTCCAGGTTCCTGTATCAGCCGTCCTCTGCAACTCTGGGGGATGTTGTCACATGACCAGCTGGGGGTTGGGTGACGACACCCCCGCAGCACCTGTGGGAGGCCCCATCCCATGGGCTCCCCGCCCGTGCAGCAGGGAAGACCTGCCGGCCGTCTGAGGGCCGTCTCTGTGCCCAGGCTCGCCGGCCCCCTCCCCTCCCTGCCCGTCCCCTCCCTCCCGTGGGACGACGCCCTCCCGCAGCCTGTCCTTGCCGCCCTCTGATCCCCGAGTGGGCCCCTTCTCCACAGTGGTCTCAGGGGTGCTGTGAAAAGTACGGACCAGGCTGTGTCACTGCTCTGCGCCCCGCACAATTGCTGAGCCAGGCTCCTCAGCACCGCCCAGAAGCTGACCCCTGGCAGGCCTCCTCCCAGTGTCCTCAGCCACACCTTTCTGTTCCTCACACTTGTCCAGCCGGCCCCCAGCAGAGCTGTGCATCCACACTTCCCTGTGCCCAGAATGTTCTCCCGGATCTGTCCGTGGCTGGTCCTTATCATTCATGTCTCAGCCCAGACCCACCTCCTGCCCCAGCCATGTGACTGAGAGCCACCCCCTGCCCAGACACCTGCCCAGACCCACCCCCTGCCCAATCACCTGCCCGGATGCCAGCTGTTGGTCCTCAGGCCACCTGTGTTGGCTTCACAGCCCTCATCCCTGCCCTAAAATTGTCTTGCGCCTTCTTCGTCCGCTCTTGTCTCTTTCCGCTAGACTGTGGCCACCCTTGCTGTGGTTCTCAGCACGGAGCGGTGCCTGGCACAGGAGCACAAGGACACCCTCTCCAGGGGGCTGAGCCTGCACGCCCGCAGGGAAGGCAGCTGTGTCTGCTTTTCTCCTGGGTGGTGGGTGCGCAGAGCAGGCCAGCGCAGGTGGGCCCTGAAGAGGATGATTGATGACAGGGGCCAGCTCCTGGGTGAAGACAGGCACTTGTCACCACAGCGCCCCCTCCCTGAGGAGTCCTGTGGTCCTTTCCAGCTGCCCCCCGCCCAGGCTGCCCGAGCCTCCGTTGCTCTGGAGGCCGGGGTGCGGGTGAGTGGGGAAGGGCCTGGGCATGTGCATCTCCGGTGAGAGGGGTGGGGCGGGAGCCGCACCTCCCGAGCAGCAGCTTTGCTTCCGGGTTTCGAGGTCTCCACGGTGACGGATTCAGGGCCAGCTAGGCCAGGCTGTTGCCCGAACGAACCCAGACACCTCTCATGGTGCTGGGCCCTGGGGTGTCCCCAGCCACCAGGGTGCTGCCTCCTATGCCTCGGGCAAGTGCAAGAACTCAGTGTGAGCCCAGACGGCCCGTGGGGGCCGATGTGCCCCTCTAGGAAGACCACACAGGCCATCTTCCCGTGTCCCCATGTCCGGCCTGCGGTGGGGCTCTCGGTGCAGTGCCGCCTCCTCCGCGCCCCGCGTTCCCGCCCGCCGGGAGGTGGGTCTTCAGGCCAGGTCACTCTTTTAAGTCCCATCGGGCCATTTCTTAGCTAATTAGACCTCTGACTTGCTACCCTGCCCTGTCTTGGGACGAGAGCGTTTGTATTTATTCTCTGCTGTCTGGCTTTGCCTCTCAGTAGGAAACCCGCCCTCCTCCTGGGCGCAGCTGTCCCAGCCCCTCGCTGGCCTCCCCCTGTGTTCTCTGACTGTCCCGGACTCTTTCGGGAGGAGGCTGTGAGCAGAGTTGGGGCTCCCTTCCCGGCACAGGCCACGATCCCACCAGAGCATCATCCTAAAAGGAAGCTGCCTCTCCCCTCCCTCTGCCCGGGGGAGTCCGTATTTTTAGACTGGACCATAAGGGCGGCTCCTTAGCTCTAAAGAAACCTACCTGGGGTGGCAGCTGCCTTCTTGGGCCTTTGAAGAGCAGGGAATTATTTTTGGAGGCATCTTAACAGCTCTAATAAAGCAAAGAAACAAAAGGAGGTGTGACAACTGCGGGTAACCACCAGGCGCACACAGCCCTGGGAGGGGGAGCCACAGGTCCTCTGTTCTTGAACATTTGGCAAAATCCAAGTTGCGAAAACCTCAATTCAGACATGCAGGACGCGGGCCGTCACCGCGGCTCTCGAGGCACGGTGGTTCAGGGAGACCCAGCACGCACTCAAAGGTCACCACCTAACTCGGCTGAGCGGGACCCGGCTCCAAGCTCTGTGCTGGCTACAGGAGGGGAAGCGTGTGGCAATGCAGCCCCGGGAGGGGACTTTGTGCGGGGAGCTGCCCCGGCTGGGATTTCAGGCGAAGGCGTCGCGGTGTGAAGCTGATCGCCCTTGCATCAGAGCGGCTCGACACTGAGCTCTGCTGTGGGAGACCTGCGATGAAAACACGTTGCAGGGCCCCGATGCCACTGTGGGCTCGTGGCACGTGTGGGCCAGCCAGGGCGCTGGGTGGGCGCTGGACGCAGGGAGATACGTGAGCCTGCGCCTTCCGGACTGGGGAGGGCAGTCCTGTGCATGCAGGGACGGACCCCGGCCCCTACCCAGCTACTGAAAGCTCAGCTCTTGTCCTCGAGGCCACGTCAGAAGAACAAGAAGAAGTGGTTTGAGGAGGAGGAAAGAGAAGTTTATTACTTCGCTAGTAAAGGAGGAGAAATGGTAGATTCTTGTCTCAAAATCCAAAATTTCCTGAACATAAGCAGAAATGCAGAGCTTTAAAGGGAGGCCCCCAGTTCCTGGCTACTGTGATAATGATGTTCATCGTCCCATCTCTGCCGAAGACAAAACCTGTGACCTCATCCCCTGTAACAGAGACGTTCCCCAGGCCTCTCCCGACCACCTGCCTGAGGCAGGGATGCAGGCCTCCGTTCCCAAAAATGGTGGGGGAGGTTTTAAAGAGACAGAAAACATCTTTTGGCCTTTTTAGTCCCTGGCCGTTCCCTCTGTCACGCCCCTGCAGCAGCTGGGCTCTGCGCCCCGAGCGGGGCGGGCCTTGCCCTGCCGTGGATGTCTGGGCCGCCCAGCTCGGTCTGGGTTTGGGAGAGAAGGATTCCAGGGGCCAGCTCCCCCTGTCTGCTGCACAGGAATGTTCTGGCTTCTCCCATTAACAAAAACCCATAGTTCCCTACTTCCCTCCTGGAACTCTCCCCAGCCAACCTCCCACCCCCACCAGCTGGCGGCTCCTCATCCCACAGGGCTTCCGGACCCTGGCACCTCTGGAAGGGCGCCTGCCCTGCCCAATCAGCTGTCCTGGTGGCTGCGTCACCTCTGAGGTCCCCTGCCCCTAGGTGGAATATGCCACCAAGGTATCCCAGAGCCCAGAGCTCTGGCGTGGGGGTTCAACTGTGAGTGGATGAAGACATGGATGGTGGCTCGCTCCGCCGCAGCCCAGATGGGGTTGAGGGCTCTCCCCCCGGAGGAGGGGCTGGCCGGAGGCTGGGGTGGTGCTGGGCTCCAGGGAGGGGAGGGGCTGGGGAAGCTAGGGTGGAGGTGGCAGGTGCTGTGGAGCCCTGGGCCACCTGGCCACCCCCAGAAAGCCCTCTGGGGGCCTCAGAGCCATTCTCCAGCCACCCAGGTCTACTTCCTGTTGCTGCCACTTCTTGAAACAGTGTCTTGTTCATTGTGAAACCTCGTCTGCCTGATAGTGAGGCTTGCAGAAGGCTCCATGTCTGCTGTGTCCGACGTGCGGTCCCAGGAAAATCCCAGGGGCCAGCGGTGGGTGGAGTGGGGTCTGGGCCTGTCTTGGGCTGTCAGGCTGCCGTAACAGCGCCGTGGACGGGGGAGTTTGGAAGCAGCAGACACATGTTGCTCGGCCTCCTGGAGGCTGGGGAGGCCAAGGTCAAGGCACCAGCAGAGTCGGTGTCTGGCGACGGCACGTTCTCTGCCTCCCAATGGTGCCTCGCGGCTGCATCCCCACCAGACAGGAAGATGATTGAGCTCCCCGGGCTCTTCTTATTCGGGCCCTAATCCCATTCGTGAGGGCAGAGCCCCTCCAAAGCGCACCCGAAATCTGTGGCCCTGGCTCCTGGCCACCTCAGTGCGAAACGGCACCACCCCTCACTTGGGCCGTCCCAGCAGCCTCCAGATGGGGATCCGACCCCGCCCCCCGCCCTCTCTCCATGTGGCACAGCTGGTCCCCACCCATGGCCAAGAAGGGCACATGACCCAACAGTCCCTGCGGGGATCCACCCAAGGGGATGGACAGAAACACACGTGCACACAAAGTGTACACATGGATGTTCATGACAACACTGTTCCCAAGGCCCCAACAAGTGGAAACCACCCGAATGTCCAACCACGGTGAATGGGTGGACAGACAAATGCGTGTGTCCCCGCAGTGGACTGTCATCCAGCAACAAGAAGGAACGGAGGAGGGACACGTGCTGTATGTGGCAGGACGGGCGTGAACGCTGAGCCGAGACAGAAGCCCGGCAGCAGGGACCGCACTGCATGCGATTCTGTTTGTCCGAGATGCCCGGGACAGGCAGAGCCGTGGGGACAGAAAGCAGATTAGCGGTTGCCAGGGCCGGCTGTGGGGACCAGGAGTGACTTCCGATGGGCGTGTGGTCTCTTTGTGGGGTAACGGAAGTGTCTGGAATCAGAGAGTGGTGACGGTCGCACAGCTAAAGCATGTTTACGTTGCGTACTTTAAATGGGTGGACTTCGTGATGTAGGAATTGCATTTCCATTAAGCCACGTAGAACCTGGTGTCACCCCCCCGGCCCTGCAGTGGGGTCCACAGTCCTCTTCTCAGTGACTCAGCCCGTGCCCGGCACCTGCCCTTCCCGCCCCGGCAGCCACAGCACCTCTGCAGGTCCTGTCTGCTCCTCCCACCACGCAGCTGAGAGAGGGGTCCCCAGGTCTCACCCGTCCGGTTTTGTCCTGGGTGCTCCGAAGCTGCAAACCATTTTGAGACGGACGCTGCCCACAGGGCGCGTCTGTTGCATGTGGAATCCAGGAGAGCCTGCGCGATGTGGGCGCGGAATCCCATGATGTCCACAGAGGCACCCACAGGAAGGAGGACGAGGGCTTTCCTTTTCGCCTGTCTGAGTAGAACCCCGACACCATCTCCCGGCTGAAGCAAGCTGCCTGGGGAACTGGCCGAGCCTCCGGTGACCCTAAGAATGTCAAAGACTCAGCGCACGTACGAGGCGTGGCGTCGGATTAATCAGCGTGGTGACGGCGATGGCGCTGGCACGGGAAGCTAATGAGATAAAACACATCGGACAGTTCTCCTTACGTTGTGGCTCTGCGGCGTCCAGCGTGAGCACTTCCACGCGGTTGGCAAGAAGGGGGCGCGTGGCCCTTGACAGATGTCAGCGTATTTGTATTGATCCCTTCCCCAGCGGCCCAGCCGATCCGGGGTGCATGGGCAGGGCCACGTCAGCAGTTGTGTCTCTGTCCCCGCAACAGAGTGGCAGTATATTTGGTCCAAGGCAGATCGAAGGTAATTATATTTACTTTGTCCAAAATCTTAGGCATAAGCCACAAAAGCGTTTGAAGATTGCAGGCCAAGGGGCTGATAGTTTAAAAACTTAATTGCACCTGTTCGCGATGCACAAAGTGTGATTTTTGGCACCACGAATAAATCCCGTCTGGTTTGGGTACCTGCTGGCCAGTGACTCAGCCGGGCCTTCCAGGGCAAGGTGGTCTCTCCACCGAGAGGCGGCCCCCGTGGGACCCTGATTGCACCAGTAATTGTTCCTAATAAGAAAAGTAACAGTTTACTTCGAGTATCCGTGACTCACTCAAATTCCCATCAAGGAATCTACCGAAAATTCAAACCCAGATGGGATCAGTCAGTCGTGCAAATTGTCAGAAACTCCTTACGTGGAGAGCGCCGTGTTCACCTTTGGAGAAAGAGAACCCGGTGGGTCTCACCTGAGCATGCCCCGCAGTCAGGCGCCAGAGGCTTGGGGTTGGTTTGTCGTGAGGGGCTGCTAGCATCGGCCTGCGGTCTCGGCTCTCCCGGACTTCTGTAAGAGCTGGTCTGACCCACTGTTTCTGCTTCTCTTATCCGGTTAGAATTGGCGAGGTCATTGCAGGCATCTGTTGACAAATGGCCCTTATTTCTTTCTTTTGTTTTCTGATGCAAACAGAAATGCAACCCCGCCCACTCCATGGTTACCTCTTAAGCTGCTTGCCTGCACGAGAGAGTCTCAGGCCTTTTTCTCAACATCCAATCCGCGTTTTGATACCATCAGGGAAGAAATTGCAGGTCTGGTTATCAGAAGATGCATTCACATCACCTCCCCACCTGGAATGTTCCCGTGTTGCCGTGCCTTCTCTCCCTTCCTGCCTAAGTCCTACAAGAGCCAGACAGATCCACCTGGGGCTGTGAGACCCGGAGCCAATCACATTAGCTCGCTAAGCCTTGTTTTTCCTATCTATAAAATGGGTGTGATAGCAGTTTCTGTGTCACAGGTTATTTTGAAGATTAGATGAGATGATGTGTGTTAAGACTCGGCCCTGTGCCCAGCACATAAGCTTTTCCCTCCTCTTCCTCCTCCACTGACAATGTTGCTGTCACTACATCTGAGTGTTTCCCGATTGCCCTCCACCCGCACCTGCTTCCCCCTCAGTAGCCTGTGTTCTTGTGGCACCTGTTCTCTAGCACAATACCTGGCCTTTCTTCAAGTCCCTTTTTGTCCCCTTCCTGGAAGGCCTTTCAGTCTTGTGCGCATAGTGGGTCTCACTAAGTATGTGATGGAAGGAGGCCGGGGCCTCCCATGGCCAGACATTGGTGCCTGTAGGGACAAGCTTCTTCTTGACCAAAAAATAAGGGAGGTTGTCAGTGTAGAGTCCCATTTCAGAGGGTAGGTTGCCCAAGTCATTAAGAACCAGATGAAGGTAAGTGTCCCCGAGGTCCTGGTGCCTGTCTGTCCTGCGGTTGCCACTGGACTGTACGGGGAGGGGTGAGATGTGGTCCTCCCTGCCTCTCCTCCCAGTCTCACTCAGGGGGGAGCAGTGATCACAGAGGTGAGGACAGGTGGTCTGGGAGGGTAGCCCAGGTGGGTTCTGGCTGTCAGGAACAGAGGTGCCACCTTGGACTGACACACCCCTCCCTGTGTCCTAGCGCCTTCTCCCTGTGAAGATCACGGCAAGGGCTTGAGGGAGACGGGCCTGGGGGTTGGAGTCCCCGGGATGGCCCTGGCAGGTGACGCTGCCTTCCTGGTGGCCTATGCCTGCTGCCGGGTGGCGTGGTCTAGGCAGCCATGTCCTGGACGCCTGAGAACTTGGGGAGTTGCCTTCCTGAGTGTGGCTGGCAGAGGGCGGCGTTGGGTGAGGATGATGACAATGATGAAAATGACCGTGATGAAGGTGATGGTGATGATAGTGAAGGAGATGGTGAGGATGAGCATGGTGATGATAATTAAGATGGCGATGATGATAATGCTAAATATGTTAATGATGATAATGATATGACAAAGATGATGATGATGAAGGTAATGATGACAGTGATGATAACTATAATAACAATGATAATTATGATATTGAGAATAGTGACAGCAGTGATGAAATGGTGTTGAAGAAGATGATAAGATGATGATGAAGATGATGAAATGATGTTGACGATGATGATGAAATGATGTTGAAGATGATTAACGATAAGGATGATGATGTTAAGATGATGATTAATGACGTAAGCATGCTGACAATGGTGATGACGACAATGACATAGAAATACCTCCTGGGTCTGAGCCCGCGGGAGTCTGGCGTCCGTTTTCAAAGCCTGAAATCCTCCTCACATCTTCTCTCCACGTCCATGTGTCCTCCCCACGGGGGAAGCTTGACACTCCAGCGTGTGACCTTTGTGACCTCTACGATTTCTGTTTCTTTGAGCCGTGATCTTTCCCCTTTACTGCGGGCGCCTTTTCCTACCCTGCAAACCTGTGCCCGCCCGGACGATTCGCCTGCTGTGAAGACAGAAGTGCTTCCTTCTTCCCTCCAGCAATGTTGAGATGTGTGAGTTTCTGCCCTGGGCTATTCAGTTCTCTCAAACTGCGGGGGGTTAATTAGCTTGGTCATCTCACCATAGCATTCACAGTTTTCTTATTGACTGCGCAGATACCCCCGGACTCCTGCTCTCCAGCGGGTCTCTGCAGGGTCTCGTCGCAAGGACGGTGGGACGGAGTTGTCGGAATCGCTCCCGCCGTCCTCAGGAAGGTCCTGGGCTTGGCTGTCTTTCTGGGTGGACCAGGGAGAGGAGCGTCAGACATCACACAGCACGATTGCCCAACTCTTCATTTTCCATGGACTTGGCTTCAGAACTCTCTAAAAAGCACAAGCTGTCAAGATACTTTAAGGAGGTTGATCGTGAAAAGATTGAAGAGGGGAAAATTAGAGGTTTAAAGCCAGCAGGAAGGTTTTTCCTGCACCTACAAACCTCGGAAGAGAACATTTCTGGCAGCGACTGAGTAGCTGTAAATAAGACCTGAGCAGGGGTGGAAGTAGGAGAGCCGGGAAGTCGGCTTTTTCAGCATGAAGAGCAGGACTCAGGGCGGTTCTCCTGCCCCGACACCGGCCCCTGTCCCCTCTGCCGGGTCTCCCAGCCCAGGTTGGACTGTCGCTTTTTCATGGAGTCTTCCCTGACCTTCTGGACTACGTTGCTCCCTGACTGACCGTTACTGTTTATTTTTAATAATATCAGGCACTTGCCCAACATAGAGATTCAACTGGAATTAAAAAGATACGTCTTAATTACGCTAATTATTCCCCCGGAAGCGTCTACTGCGTGGATGTGGAGCCAGCCCTGGGGCCGAGAGCACGTGGAGGACAGACGCCCAGCGAGGCCCCTCCCCGCGTGTTCTGCGCAGGGGAGTCCTGACGCGAGCCGAGCGGGCGGCTTCCGGAGCGGACGCCTAGAGCGGCCCTTGCCCGCGTCTCCAACGAGAGCACGGCAGGGCTCACTGCGGTGTTGTTCACAACGGCAAAGACCAGCAAAAGCGAAAAAGAAAACCAAAGTGTCCAGTGATGGGAGAATAAACGTGTAAATCGTGGCATGTTCAAACAGTGCAATTCTGTGATAAACTATATATACATTATATATATATTCGTACCCGTAGGGATAAATCTCCAACATAATCGTATATAAAAATCGCACAGTGATATTGACCAAGTGCGGCCATCTAAAAAATCCCCGAATGCTGTATTTTGTTGAGGAGTCCCTGTGCAGTGAAGGCAGGAAACGTGCGCAGAGCAGACGCACACGCCACTTCCAAATAGCGGTCACCGCGGCGGAGAAAGCGCCTGGGGTGGGGGCGGTGAACAAACAGGTCTGCCCCCGAGGTGTGCGACACTGGCTGGAGCTCCAAAGCACAGGGGTGCGTGTTCTCATCTGCTAAATTTAGGTGGTGGGGGGAGAGAGAGAGAGAGGTCATGTCTTGAACATTCCTGTATGTCCGAAGTACTGCATAGTGAAATAAGCAGTGTCGGTCTTGTGAGGGACTTGAAGAGAGCATCAGCATCTCTCCTGAGACTTGGAATTCTTGGGTCCACGTGACCGTCGGGCTCACGCCGGGAGCTCAGAGAGGTCGCGGGGCTCCGCGGCGGGTTGTTAGGGAGATCAGCCCTGATGCGTCCTCTGGCTCTTTGCCTGTCCAGGCTGTGACACAGGCATCCCGGTGTGTCCCCACGCTCGGCTCCCTCCTGGGCATCAGGTGCCTCCGGGACTCATCACCTGGCGGGAAACTTGAGAAGGGCCCCCCGTGTGCGAGGTCAGAGCAGCTCGTTTCGAGTGTCTGGGGGAGTCCTCTGCATTAGCCCCAGTTTTAAAGAGTGATCTGCCTGCTGACGTTAAACGCCGTCTCCTCGCTTCCCTGTTCCTTTTGTTAATAAAGAGGGTATTACCGAGTTTTAGAAGACGAGTTAATTAACGAAGTGTAATTCCCAGAAAGCCTCTTTGACATAATTTAAAATCCCAGGTAGGTGTAATCCTATCATTAAAACACTAGACAGTAATCCCCCGACCGTGTGCCGCACGTTACCCTGACGGGGCCAGGTGCAGGGACAGAAGCTAACGAGGGAGAGGAAGTCCCGTGTCAAGAGCACTGACAGGTGACGTGGAATAGACTCGTCCTGGTCCTGAGGTCACCGCGCACCAGCAGAGGGACATCTGGGAGGGGCTGTGGGTGAACATACGGAGAGCTACCAGCATCGCGGGCTTCCCACGGCGAGCCAGCTGCGGCCACCTCTGCCCCGCATGTGACGCAGGCTCCGTCCTGGGTGAGTAAGCAGAGTCCAGGTGACCATCTGTCGGGGATGCTGCTGAAGGGGTTTCTCCGTGAGCTGGCACCTTGGACTTTCCAGGTGACTCTGTAATGATGTATACTGAAGTTACGTATCATAAAATAATGGCTGGGAAAAGCGTCGCCAGTGCGCCGTGAAACACGCGACCGTTTCTTAGCCCTTTGGGCTAATACTTGATTCTGTTTGCTTACAGAGTGCTGAATACTGGGGTGCAAATAGATTAACTCTAATTTTGGGCCCTTTACCCCAGTAAGGGCTGCATTGGTGAGAGCTGCGTGATCACAGCTCCAGAAGGGGAGCTGTAAGATGTGTCCTTGTATCTCCCGAAGAACGGGAGGAGCCATTCCCCGACGCGGCAGGTGTCAGCGGCCTCGTCCTCCCCGGCTTGGGCAGCTGGGGACGAAGCCCTCACATGGCCACATCCTTCACCCGAGAGAGTGATGTGACCCTGGCGTCACAACCCGCTTGGCCCGCCAGCCGTGCGGGATAAAGTACAACACACGCACTGCAGACCTGCAGGTCACGGCCGGCGGCCGGCGTGGGGCTGGCCTGCGCGGTTCCCGCCGCGCTCAGGGAAGGAACCGTTTTGGTCGACGGCGTTGCCGTTGGTCGTGACCGAACGGAAGTGGAGAAAGAGCTTAGCACGTCACTTGCTCTCAGTAAATGGCAGTCACTGTTATTACTTTTACGGGGCTTTTGTTTCAGCCACGCAAACTCGGGGGACAAATAAATGACTCCAGTGACAAAACAATTTTATGGCCTAATATTGACCAAATCTGGGAGTTGTGAAGTAGCCAAAAAATAACATTATCTTTGTTTGACTGCACCGTCGGGGGAAGATTACTTGGTTTCATAGCCACCCTCCCCCAACTCCGCTTTTTTTTTTTAGACAAACTGGGCCTGGAGAAGGCGTGTCTGAGATCACAGTTTTTAGCAGCCTTGGAAACCGGCAGGTGAGAAGCTTGGTGCATAACGTTATTCGGAGCAGAAGCTCCTTCTCCGCAGATGCTCCTTCTCCGCAGATGATAAACACCTTTGTTGATTAATTGCCGCGGCTATTAATAGGCAGCTGAGTAATTGGGCGTGATTGGCAGTGGGTCTCGCAGCCCATCTGCCGACTGCATTTCCGTGGCCTGATGCGGTGCAGAGACTCGCTACAGGGAGTGGAGAAGCCGAATAGCCACAGAGCCGAGAGCGGGTGGGCAGGACTGAGAGGGGCCGGCGCCCGCCCCAGAGCCCCCAGGACAAGTTGTGTCCTCAGGGCCACCGTCTCCTTTCCTGCCCACGGCGGCACCAGCGGGCGGCAGGTGCACCCCGACGCCTGTTTGATCCCGGCACCTGGAACTCGCGAAACTCTTCAGCGACGCGCTGGCTACCTTCCGCGAGGCCCGTCGTCCGTGGTGACACCGAGGCAGGGTCGTGGCTGCTGCCAGCTGCGCGTGTTGGGTCTGAGGAAGGCGGGGCTTCGGCTGATGGTAAAGACTAGCCGTGCGGTTGACGGCTTGTCCTGCTGTGGCTGCGGGGGTAGACGGCAGTCGGTGGCTGGCGTCCGATGACGGCCCGATGCTGTCCAATCGCCTTTCCTCCTCTGACCTTCACCAACTTCCTCACTGATCATTAGGAAAGGGGAACCTGAAAGGGCCCCTGTGCCCGATCTCTTAGGCCCCACGTTTGTTAGTTCGAAGGGTTTGAAGCATCTGAGAGCTGCTCGTGCAGACGGAGGACGCCCGTTTGCGCGAGGCGGGTGGATCGCATGTTTGCTTTTGCAATATGCTCTGCTCCTGAAGACGGTTTTTGCTTAGCAAATGTTATGTGGGTAAGCAGACGAGTATCTGTTCCAGGCTGGAAAAAAAAGACACAAAATGATTACGCATTAAGGTAAAGGCAGCATCAGGTTAGTAGTCCCTGCCAAAAACCATTTTCATTCAAATTATAGCAAGAGATTGGCCGGGAACCAAGAACACGAAAAGAACAATATTTAACTAGAATTTTCAGATAGTTATGTGAGAAAAACGTGGTCGTGTGTGTGTGTGTTGTGCGTTAGGGTTAGAATCCAGACAGGTCTCAACCGACTTCCGCAACGTGCTTAGGAAACCAGTTTTGTGTCTGTGGTTAAGATCCTGCCGCAAGAGCCTGAGTGGCTGTCCCCTCTTCCTGCCCTGTCCCCACTCCAGCATAAACCCTCAGCGGTCCCAGTATTGCTCAGCAGTTACCATGGTTGCAGTGACAGATGACCCAGAATCTCGGCAGCTTGGGACAAGGCTTCCGTCTCCCCCACAAGCGTGTTGCGCTGGGTGGGCGTCGTGTCTGTTACCCTGGAGTCCTGGCCAAGATGTTAGACAGTCTTCTAGCACCTGTACCTTTTCTCTAAAGCGCAGTTCAGACTGGAAATAGATCGGCGTGACTGTGAGGCTCTGCGCTCCGCGAAGGTGTGGAGCCCCTGGCCCGTCACAGCCAAGACAGTTGGTCACGTCAGGGAAAGGACGGGGCGTGTCGGGGCCAGACACTGCAGGGCTGAGATGACCCGCGAGTGCAGGATTGTGCCACACGCGGGAAGAGCCGAGACAGAGGCAGAACAGACCACGGGGTGCACCAAGGACCCCCAGGAAGCCACGTGTGAGCGCGAAGCCGGGAGGGGCGCTAGCGGGGAGAGGGGGGACACGGCCGTGCCCCGCCCCACAGGACGCGCCCGGCAGTCCACGGCGCAGCGCCAGCGCGGGTGCCTTGCTCTTGTGTCTGTGTTGCGCCCTCTGATGGGTCCCGCTCTAAGGCTCCTCCCGCCGGGTCACACGAGGGGCTGTGTGTGGACGAGGGGGTGGACGGATGTGCTCGCTGGGAGTGACTTGGCTTGTCCGTCCGTTTTCCATATTTGTTTATCTGTCCACATTCAAAAAAGATTTGGGGTGATTTGCAATAAAATACAGATACAAATTTAGGTTGCTAAAATGGAAAGTCAGAGACGCAGCTCTTGTAATTTTATATCTGTTCTGTTTAAATGAGCATCCTCAAGCATTTCTGCCTCCGACTGGGGCCAGTTCCCCAGCGACAAGGTCCCCGGGGGCCAAACCACCCATTTATTATCATTTTTCCTTGTTGTTCGTGAGTTTATACATTCCCATACATCCTTCCAGGGCCTACGTTGAGTTTTCTTTGTGGTTTTTTTAGCCGAATCATTATTTCCCAGTGTCTTGAGTTTAACTGTAGTATTTTAATTTTTTGGTGATGTCTGTAACACTAACATAAACTCACAGACACTGACTTACAATAAGACTTCCCTAAGTTTAAAATTGATCATACGAAGTCACCCTATAAAAAGGTAAAATCAGAAAGATTTTAGAACACGCAGTCATTGGATTTGCATCCTTCAAAACAGGGTAATTTTATGCCCCAGCCAATTTCCTGTAGGGTTGGGGCCCAGGACGCACCTGGGTTCGAGCCTGCTGAGCTCGGGGCAGGTTACGGTAAAGTCTAAGGTGGAGCAGCTCATGCCCGTGTGACATGGGGCAGAAACACTTTCTGCGTTGCCTTGATTCCCCGCCTGTCTCCTCCGGCACAGGATCGGAACCTGCCAAGAGCCACCACGCTGCTCCCAGGGAGAACCCAGACTGGGTTTCCGGGTGCGTTTGGTGCCAGCCCTCGCGTGCTGCCCTCCCTCCCCATACGTGTCGACACGGTCATCTGTGAAAAGCGGCGTCTCTACCCCAGTGAAGTGGAGTCGAACAGCACGCCATTTTCCTCTCTAATTTCTTACCTGGAGAAGCTTTAAAACCTCGGGCAACACCACCCTGCCGTTGTTAGCATAGCGATGAAATTCAGACTCTCCAGTTCTTAAAAGCAGTGTTAGTTCTTGTAATTAATTAGCCCTGTTTCAAGGGGAATACACGGTTTCATTGAACATCCAGTGTTTCATTTTTCCTCGGCTTCATGCGGTGTGGGACAGAGGGAGGCCGTGTGGACGAAGCCATCCTGCCTTTGTGGAATCCCAGGGTGTCCGATCTGTAGTGACAACGTGAGGTCCCGGCTGGGACCCCGGCAGCACTCGATGCTTCCTCTCGTGTCGGGAGTGTAGATCCACCGCCCGTCACGCCGGCCTCCGCCTGACCCAGCCCGCGGGGGGGAGGGGTTTGAGCGCTGCCGCGTGCTGAGCCCTGGAGTGGAGAGCAGGACGGTGGCTGTCGGGGACCACGGCCTCAGGGTCTCGTGCTCAGGGGGGGTCCTGTGCCTCCCAGGTACCTGGTCACAAACTGGGAGGTGGACGCCTGTGTCCCAGGAGGACACGTGGAGGGGAGCAGGCTCTCTCCAAGGTGCTCATTTCCTCGGGATTGCTGTTCACGCTGCGTGCCTTCCTCCAGTGGACGAATATTTACTGAGCAGCTGCTTGGGACCTGGTATTTTTCTAAGCATCTCAGCTGTGCGTTCTTCCCTCACGGGGGTTGCATTCCACGGGGAGAAGCAAGACACACAGGCAGGCACCCAAGCGAGCCCATTGCACGAAGGACAGGCTGTGAAGAGAGCAAGGAAGCCTCGTGATGGGGACGGATTGGTCTCTGCTGACCAGTGGCTGTGGCCCCTTCTCTGCGGGGAGGGTGGTCATCTGACCAGCCAGGCCTCGGAGCTGCACGTTCCAGGCAGAGGAACTGAGACAAGGGTGGGGGGGGGTCCCGGAGGAACCCACAGAAGGTGCCAGCGCGGGGTGCAGCAGGTGAGAGGCGCAGGGCGCAATGTACAGTCAGAGAAAGGGCAGAGGTCAGGTGGACAGGCCTCAGCGGCCACGGCAAGGAGTCTGGGCCATGTTCGCAGTGCCGCGGGAAGGCCCTGGAGGCCCGCAAGCAGGATCACACCGTCAAATTTGCAGTTTAAAATAACCCCTCGGCTGCCGTGGGGAGTGTGGGTTCCAGCAGCCAGAGTGGAGCGGGGGAGGACAGGGTGTGAGGCGGTTGGGTCAGGATGGGGGTGTCCAGGGGTGTCCCCTGTATTGACCCGGGCGCAGGGGCTCCCGGTCGGGCCCTCTTCTCCCTTGCACGCTCCCGGACTGCATGGTGCGTCCCTACGGACCGGCACCTGCGCCTTGCCTGACCTCTCGGCAGGAAGCCGCTGCTCCCCGACTCACGCAGGGCCTCCGCGCCTGACGCCTGCAAGAGGCCAAGGCCGCAGCCCCACCCCTGCAGAGCCCGAGACCGGCCTTTCGTCCCAGAGGACCAGCGAAGAGCCGGCGAGACTCGTGGTGCACACGTGTGCTTGGGCGGCTGCGTCCGTGCGTGGCACCTGGCGTGGTTTTATAAGAACGTACAGTCCCACTGGACCTTGTGTTTTGGATTATTCTAAATGCTCTCACTGGATTTCACTTACGGGGAGAAAAAATAAACCCACTCAACGCATTTCTCCTTCTTCGTACTTTACCAAAGAGAAAGAAGAAAATGTAGCAGGATATCGACTCCCACGGCGCTTCCGTGGTGACTAAATATAAATTTCTGTGACAAATCGCAGAAGGGATCGTTAGTGGCAGCTGTCAGTGTGGTTTAAAATGAATTAGTCCTCTCCAGCGTCCCTTATTGACGCACTCGGAGAGACACTCGCGGTGGTTCCAGTTCGTCTCGTACCTGGAAGCGCGCGGGCCGCTCAGACCCGCAGGGGCTCGTACGGCACCATGAACAGGTCAGCTGGAAGGCGTGTGAGGTGTCCCCTCCCCTGCCTGTGTCTCGTGACGGCTGGCAGTGTGCGTTTCCGTGGTTCGGCACGTGAGTGACATCGCTCCCTTCAATGCCAGCCGATCCGACCGATTGGGAGTTTGAGCCGCAGACTGAGGATGAAAAGATGAACCGCGCGGGGCGTCAGATCCCCCGCGGCGGCGAAGTCCTGTCGTCAGCAGGAGTGTCGGCCCCTTAAGATCAGGGACGACCCTGTCCTTGGCTGGGGGGCAGTCAGGTCACTGCTGTGCACCACCGGGGAAGACTGTCCGTGCCGGTGAGCCTGGGACGTGGGCGCCCGCTGGCCGGCCGGGCGTGGAAGCGAGCGTGTCGGGAGAGAGAGAACCACCGGTGTTTTCTCGACAAGGGAACCGTCTCCGCGGTCCTCCTCGGCGAGAGGCAGGAAGCCCGAGTTCTGCCCACTCCCTCCAACCTTGCAACTGAGCTGGCAGCGATCACATCGTTTTGTTCTCTGTAATTTCCCTTCGTTTCCGGTGTTTTAACAACACAGGATCAGTTTATGCTTTGCCGTGTCTTCTTTTGATCATGCGGCTGAATCTCTCCGAGTGACCGGAGTTGGCGGCCCCGGGCAGGGGGACACAGGTGGGAAAGCGACAGTGAGGCCTCGGGGATATCAAAGAGCTGTCGCGTCAGACGGACTCTTCCTCCCGGCTTTGAAACGGCACTCGGGGGACAGCGAGCAACTGTTTCTGTCTCTGCGGAAGAGAAAACCATGCGGACTTTTTGACATGATTGACACAAGGTCTCTAAAAACTCCCGTTTGTCTGTTTTCAAAGTATGTGTGGGAGAACAGGGTGGCGATGCCGGCCGGGGTCCCGCTCCCAGCAAGAACGCAGCCCCGTCCCGGCTGCCGGGGGTTTCCGTGGACCACGCCGCGGTGGTGGGAGGGCCACGTTTTGTGGCCATTAGCTTCCTGTTTGATTTTATGCCGTGCAGCCCTGGCGTCAGGACTTTGTGCTTGGAATCCACACTGACGTCACGGAATAGGGTGCCTGTCGACGAACGTGGGCCGAGTCTCCAGAACCGGCCTGAGGCCCGGGGGCGGGTCGTGTCATTTTGAGTTGCCACCGACCGCGGCTGCTTCATAACAGGCAGAGTTGGGGGTGCAGGGGCAAAGGAGAACAGAGCCATCCCCCCATCTCTGAAGCAGAGTATCGGGGGGCTGCCACGGCGGTATCTCAGATATCTCACGTGTCCACGTGGAGGTTTTCATCTCGAGCGCTGGCTGACGTGTGCTGTGAACTGAATCGTTGGGAGAAAACTCCCACTCCCCCGCTTGAGGTGTGAGCCGGTTAATTTACGAGGTCGGTGAGGAAAAGATCCCTGCAGGCAGCCAGGGGGTGGGCAGCGGTGTTCCGCCACCTTCCTCCTCCCCAGGAGACAGGCCAGGAGCTGGGGGGTCACCGATGGCCGCCTGTGGCAGGTGCTGGCCACGGGGTCCATGGAGATTGCTGGTGCAGCCGTCGCCTGGCAGGAGGTTTATGGGGTGGAAACTGTGGGTCTCCAGAGCTCCCTGCAGTGACAGGAGCTCAGTGTGTTGTCCCGTGGTGGTGAGCCCTTGTGTTGTGAAGAATAACACACAATCGCACGTACAAATAGCTCACGGATGAAGACATGATAAGACCCCTCCGAAACAAACATGAGGAAAGGGGGCCGCCTGACGTGGCACTTTTGCTGAGCAGGGACGAGACCAGGTCTCGCCAGGGCAGCTCCCGCGTTGCCTGGGGGTTCAGAGGCATCAGCGCTGGGGACCAGGAGTCGCCCCTCGTCCCTGAAGCAGCCCGTCTCCCGACTAACATTTCCTCTTCCATTAAAATTAATTTCACAATCTCCGGCGACGTGCCAAGCCAGCGCGGTTTGCATAATGCCTGCGACTCTGGCCTGTAGATTCATTCCCCCGCCGTTATCTAACTCATTACCTTATAAACTGCCGTGATACACTGAGGCCCCATGGAATAGCGCCTGCGTGTAAGGCCAGGTTTTATGCCGCGGCGTTGGGAGTGGACACCGTTCAAATTAATCACTCACCCGGCTTCTGGGCTTTTCATTCCGGTTAATTTTGCTACCTTTCCTCCTCCTCCTCCCCCTCCCCCTCCCCTCCCCCTCCCCCTCCTCCTCCCCCTCCCCCTCCCCCATCTTCTTCTCCTTTTGTTTGCTGGTTTGCACGTACAAGGTGATGAAGGTGCAATCCTCAGGATTCACCCAGCTCGCCTGGGGCGCACAGGTAGGAGAGCACTTCACGTCAGAGCCTGGGACGTGCCCCTTCAGAAGCATCTGAACGTGGAAAGTTCTTTCTAGGTTGGTTGCTTCAGTGGAACTTACCTTTGGGCATACTAGAGAGGATGATCTTTCACTGCAGCAGCCTGCCTCGTGTGTGAAGGACGCATCTTGCGCATCAGTGTTGCCAGACTGGCCTTCCCTGCTTTGGGGCACGGGGGATAATTACCACCTGGCGAGCACTCTGGGGACTCAACAGCATGGCTTTTAACTAGGGGTGTTGTCCCCTCAGGGGACATTGGCAGTGTCTGGGGAGATCTAGGTTGACCACCTGGGGAGGGAGGTGCCGGGGATGCTGCCGACACCCGCCGTGCCCAGGACGGGCCACAGCAGAGCCCCGGGAGGCAGCGGCGCCGGGCGGAGCATCGCTGGGCTACAGAACAGGGAAGTTCTGGCAGCGCGTGGGTGGGAAAGTACAGGTTTTGCCAGAAAACGCTCCTGGGTCTCTACCGGACTCTGTCAAACAATCCTCCGTTGAACTCTGAGCCTTTCCCCCTATCAGTGGCTTGTCCCCTCTGATCCACGGTTTCCTGACATGCCTGAACGAGAGATAACCCCGCCCACTCTGGTGGTTTGTTATGGAAACCGGTGGGTTAACTCACACGTGGAGTTTAGCAAGATGGTGGTCCCCAGACGTGGGCGCTGCGCTGTGGGCCTAAGTGCTGATGCAGATCGGGGAGAACAGTGGAGCCCAGCCCTAGGTGCGCGTCCTGGCCTACTGCCCGGACAGCCCTTTCTGCTGGGGCTGCGGGGAGGGCACTGCCCACGGCCGACCACGGCCTGCCCACCACGCTGCTTTGTCCCGGTGCCAGCCGTGGCCTCTGTGGGCCATGAGCTCCTTGTCACAGTCACAGCCAGCCCGGATTCAGTCCCAGACTCCTAGTCAAGCTGCCGTGTCCCCGGAGCTGGCCAGGGGTGACGGTGGCAGCGATGAAGTTCTCTGAGGGGCTAACGGGGCCCAGGGGCCCCTCTCTCTGCCGACAAGGCTTGTTCCTGCACCTAAGAATGTCCTCTTAATTAGCTGTCACCGGCCCCATTTGGAACCGTGCGCTAACATTTTATGGGCCATTTTCTCATAGAGAAAAGCAAAGCCGACGTGATTCTTGCTGGCGTTGGGGTTTTGACTTCACACTCAGCACTTCAGAGGAAACCACGGTGGGAATAAAGTTCCTCAAATGTGGCCGGATTCATCGACTAGGCGGGGAAAAGGCTCCGTTTTCGTTTCTTCAGCAAAGACCCCTAAATCCTTTAATTTCCAGGCAATAAACACCAAATGAACCTGCCCTGGAGAATCGCAGCCCTTGAAATGAGCTCCGAGTCGAGGCGACCAAGAGCACGGACTGTCAGAAAGGCTGGGGCAGGGGATGGGACGGCTTTGCGGCACGCAAGCTGCGTGCAGGTGGCCGGTGTGCAAGCTGCGTGCCAGTGCGTGTGCCAGTGCGTGTGCAAGCTGCGTGCCAGTGCATGTGTGGAAGAGTGAAGCCTGCAGCCAGCCACCCGTGGGGCTTTGAGTGTCCCAGGAGCTGGGTGGTGACCGCGGCAGGACCCAGGGGAAGGTGAGCTGGGAGCACAGGCAGGTCTTCCTCTTGTGGAAAGTTCTAGATCTGAGACAGTCACAGAAAAGGAGGCAAAAGACCACGTGCATCAGAAGAGGCACCCGGAGCCCACTGAGCTCTTGCGGGGTCCTCACCCCAGGCTGCTCTGTCCTCACACACAAGTGCAGCCACCTGGTTTTCTGGTTTAAGAGAAAAAAACGGGGGCAGCTTCAGACACACACCCAAGAACACTGAGAAGTCGTCGCTGGTCCCTGCAGCGAAGCAAGAAAACGTGTAGACAGGCATGCACGCGTGTGTGAGCGTGTGTGCTGTCCACGCACCTGTCTGCCATCTGCCCGTGCATGTCTGTCCATCTCTGTCGACGTACACACACAGGCACACACACACGCCACTGTCGAAAGAACCGAGAGGCATCAGGAGGCCACTGGCCTGGTTTTTATGCCTGAGAAATCCCCTCACCTCTTAGCCCTATGGGCATCGGTGTCTGTGGGACAAGAAGCCGGCGGGTTGTTCTGGAAATGATCAGGTTGTCAGGAGAGTGTTCGAGATGCACAGTGTGTATCGTGCCCTTGGTGGAGGTTTTTTCCCAGAAGGTTAAACCTGTTTGTCTTAATGTTTTGCACATGAGGAAACCGTCTTCATTTATCTGGGCGTGGCGTCAGGACGGATGCGTGACATAGAGCCCACGTTTCCAGAGCACTGCGCGGCGCGTCAGGTGGTGCGCTGAGGCCTCTGCACGGAGTGTCCCATCCGGAATCACCGCGGTCCCTGCTGAACAGATGGGAATATCTATGCCGGGGGGGGGCGGAGGGAATCGGCCGGACTGGAACCTGTGGTTGTGACAGCGGCCACCCCCACGCGGACAGCCGTGGTTCTCAGGGGCCCCAGGCAAACGAGGGCTTCGGCATCAGCCCTGGCAGGCTCTGCCGAGGACCCGGAGTCTCTGCGCCCCACCCCGCTGCTGATGAGTTGAGCCCTGCGAAGGAGCACCGTGTCCGCTAGCTTGCACCCCTCACCGTTAATTGCCGCCTGCATTTTCTTCAAGAGGCAGCAAAGAGTGAAAGCCGTGCGGTTGCTCTTCTGTTTAGCCGGTTGTTGTAAATATTCAGCCAGAATCTGACTGACAGTGCAATATTGCGTTCCCCAAATCTCGCGCCGTATGTGAATATTTTAATTAGGATTGTAACAAGCTATTGAGAAAGTTTGAGCTAAATTGGTTCAGCTGTTTTTGCATTAGTGAAGCATGAAAGGAAGTTTTTTTCATCTATTAGAAAATATTCCTTTTTTTAAAAAAAATTAAGCCAAAGCAACTGAAAATGAGCCAGTTTGGGATACTTATTTAAAGTCAGCAGATTGGATCTTGGTTGGGATTAACTGGACAGATTTGAAAAACGCGGAATGAAGTTCAAAGAAGTGCTTCGTGTTCAGCCTCTTTCTTTGGCAGCTGCTGGGGAGGGAAAGATGGTTCTCAAAGGAGCAGGTGTCCAGGAGAGGGGCACGTCTCCAGGGGTTGGGCTCCCGGGGCCGTCTCAGGGGCGGGTCAGCCTGAAGGTGGCTGCTGCCCGCCGACTCCCACGCTGGGTGCCCCCACCCCGCCAGATGGCCACTCGCTGCTGCCCGCCAGGGGCTGAAGGCACGGCCACCGGCTTGGGGACCTCCGTCGGGGGGCTCTGAAATCCGCCCCCGTGTTTCTTGCTCTCGAGCCTTGACTCTTGCTCCTGCTCTGCTGTTTGCTACTTACCTACTCTTTGCTTAATGAGGCCTCGTGTTGGCCGTTGGTATCTCTCCTGGCCTTGGAGGGGCTGGTGGGACGGGAGGCAGGACAGGGCTGGCCGGCTCCTCCCGCCTACTCCGCTGGGGCCACCATGCGGACTGTGGGAAACCCCTGGGCTCCCCCAGTGCCTGGACGCTGCCCCTTCTCTCTGCTGGGACTGGGGACGGCTGGCTCTTAATGTCTCTCTTCCCACCAACTGCTCACGCCCCAGCGTCACCGGTCCTACGGGGGCCAGACGGTCCCCGGGGGCACCTGACACTGATCACAGGATGTGGGCTCAGCGCTGCCAGATCTTCACATTTTTCCAAAGAAACCGGAAATCTAGACTGAAATGTGGAATCCCCTACTTTCCAATAGTGGCAGCTAATTTAAACGTCTTTAAGGCTCTTGCGCAGGCCATGCGGAGGAGCCCAGGTCAGCAAGGCGGAATCTCTGGTGACGGCTGCGTGATCCCCGAGAGCAGGAGCGATGACTCATGGATATTTATCTTCTTCCCTTGTTCCCTGCAACACCTACATAACTGACCACTTAGTAGGTAATAAATGTTTTGGGGGTACAAAAAGGTGTTTTTTGAGTTATGGTCAACACTTGGGACAGTTTTACTTAGTTCTTGGTTTTACCCTTGTTTGTGCCTTCACTGCCGACTCCGGCGAGACGTGTTGATATTCACAAGCATGAGCTGTTCTCGCATTTTCTGTTCCCCTTCCCAGGAGCGCCAGCCCCAGCGCCCTGCACAGAGCCCGAGCGCCCATCAGGGCCGGCGCCTGCAGCCCCCTCTGAGTGTCAGGAGGGGCACAGGTCCGTGCCTGGCTATTTCTCTGCCGTGTCCCCGAACCCTAACGCAGAGCCAGGGGGCGTTAAATGGAGGCCGAGAGAACCGCTGGCTTCCCGTCACCGCCCTTCCGATTCCTCAGCGGTCTGAATGAGGACGTGTTAATCCATCAGCGTGTAGCTGTTAATTAGTGAAGCCTGAGGTCCAGCCCCTGGTGAACAGAGGCCCTTGTGTTTTGCTCGCAGAGGGTCAAATGCACGGCCTTCCCTGACTTTCCACTGACAGCCTCACGTGTGTCTTGAGCAGGCATTCGCGTCTGTTTCAAAGGCTGGTGCTGCAGGCTTCGGGCAGCGGGGAGCCGGCCTGGGGCCTCAGACAGTAATACTCACCAGGGGAGCAATCCCATTAATGCAGAGGAAGGAGCGCAGGCCGCATAAAACCACATAAAACCACCCGCTCCTCGGGGAGTCGTCCTGCCAAATGCTCGCCATAAATTGCAGCCCGGGACCGGGTGGCAGGGGCCGGTGTTCACTCCATGGCACACCAGTTTCTGGGCCCAGTGCACCCCAGATTAGAAGCAGGGGGGGTCCTCTAATCAGAGCGGTCCTCACATTGACGTCCTTACACTGGCAAAGGCTCAGGTCGGGAGCAGGATCCCGGGAGGGCCAGGTGGAGCTGCCCAGAAGCCCCAGCGAAGGAGCATGCTGCTATTTTACCCCTTGGCAGCCTGAGTTCATTAACTCCAGGGAAGTTTCTGGGTCGGCGACTTCTCATCTTGGCTTTCTTTTCATAAAGGAGCAATGAGCTCACACATCATCCCCCCGTGGCCCCTCCTCCACCCGGCCAGTTATTTGCTCGTGTCTTTTGCTCACTCTCGCGGGAGATCTCGAGGGGAGGCTAGTCGGGGGCCCCTCCTCTGTCAACCTCGCCGTCCCCAGAGCTCTGTGTCTGTGACCTGTGTGCGTGCCCCACCTTCCCTGTCCTGGGAAACCTACAGTGAGATGCACAGAGGTCCCAGCGCCAGGCTCAGTCTGGAGCATTTGCCTTTGAAGCCCCCAAATCCCCGGCACGCAGACGGCCTGCGGTGGGAGCCGGCTCCCTCTCGCTGTCCCAGTGTGGGGGGTGCGCAGGGCGAGGGGCCTGGGCTGAGGTCTTTGTTGCGCCCACAAAGTGGTAAATGAAGCATGTGGCTCTGTGTCCCCCGCCGTGGCAGGCCCCCGGGGCCTTTCTCTGGGGAAAAGGGATTTCCCACACCCTGCACCTCCCAGCTCTGTGCAGGAAGGCAGAGGGGACGGGAAAATCTAAGGCTCCGCTTCCCGCTAGCCGCTCCCGTCAGCGTCCAGGGTGGGTTTGATGAGAGCCAAGCCGTGATGGAGGGAATCAAAAGAGAGAGGCACAGACTGCGCCCCGGTGCACTGGCTCTTCAGAGAGGAGGCCTGGGAAGGAAAGTTCTGTGCTGAATAATTAGCCAGAGTGAGCTCGTCCTGGTAGGAAAGTGAGCGGGGATGGTGGCTTTCTGGGAAGAACAGCAAAGAGCAACCAAAAGCTGGACACAGCGAGGGGCTGGGTCTGCAGAGAAGCAACTGCAGCCCTCAGTTTTCTCTTCCTGTTTCACCCAAATTATAGCCGAGGTCATTAGCATGCAAAGGGGCTCCTTCCCGACAGCCTTTCTGCACGCCGGTGTCCCAGGGAGGTGAGAGGCGATGGCCGGGAGGAGCCAGGGTAGCTGCCCTGTGGCCGGGGCGCCAGAGGTCTGTGCCACGCACAGCGGGAGGCATAGGGTGATGATCCAGCATGTCCCTTACCTGGGAGGAGCCTTCAGAGTGACGATGGATACCAGGGTGGGCTGGGAGGACGTGGAAGAGACGGCCGTGGGGCTGGCATGCACCATGGGGCGGGCTGCAGTCAGGGTCTCTGGCCTTCCATCAGTCGCTCATTCCCGGGGAAGTTGTCATTTGTTGGCATTTGCCGTGAGCCGGGCGGCGGGCTCTGTCCAGGGCTGCACAGGTGAGACTCTCTCACCCCACCCCCAGGGGATTGCAGGGACAGGAGCTAAGGTGTGGCTCAGTGTGATGAAGAGATTGGTGAGATCTACTGGGGCTGTCACCAGGGCGGGAAGAGGCCACTCTGCCCAGCCTGGGGACGGGACAGAGGCAGGAACAGAGCAGGGAAGCGAAGGACAAAGATGTTCCCCTGGGCTCGGTTCTGGACCACGCCGGAGGACGAGGACCGTGGGGGGTTCTGCTTTCACCCGAACTGGGAGGAGTCTTTGCAGAATCTGTTGCAAGCGGCCCGGACGACGGGAACGAGGGCCTCAGGGCTGTCAGGGCTGCGTGCGTGTGCGGTGGTGATTTCAAACCTGCCGACAAGAACAACGTGGACTGGGTGTTCGTCTCCACAGAGGCCCCGACGCATGGAAAGGGACTGAAATGCAGCGATAGGACTTGGGTGAGAGAGATGAGAAAGCTCAGAGAATCACAGGGTCCAAGAAGCGGTGTCCTGCTGGTTCTGTTCCCAGGACGGGAGCTGGAGGCCGGGGAGGAGCCGGCCGTAGGAGCAGCCAGCATCGCAGAGTGGGGACGCAGCGCCGGGAGGTTCATGCCGGGCCTGGGAGCCCGGGCTGCTTGTCGTGCTGAGATTTAGGGGAAGGAGCCCCTGTAGCGTCACCTCCCATCTGCGTGGGGCACAGGGCACACCCTCCTGCCCTGGAGGTGCCAGAGTCACAGGAGCCGGCCCCTGCTGTTGCCGAGAGACGTGTCACACGTGGTCTGTGTGGGCGGGTGGTGAGGAGGAGGGGTTGGCACTTCTTAGCTGTCATGATCACATGTCACAAAAGACGAAGGAGAACTTGGAGAAATGGGCAGGTTAGAGCAGCACTTGGCAAGTCGATGAGTATTTGCAAATCACTCCAAGGTGTGACTTTCCGGGGATGGGGTGGGTGGGATGCAGCTTCAAGATCAAAGCAGACAAGTCAGGCACATTCCCTGGGCCTCTTTCCTCTAATCAGCACGGCATCTGTCTGTGGGGACGGAGCAGGAAAATGCTCCCATTTTAACTTTGGTTTCCAACAGTCTTGCGAGAGGGAGGACAGCCCGACTTCTTCCTTAAATGGACATCAGCCAAATGGCAGGTGACCCAAGCACGGGGGGAGGAAGGGAGAGCCGGGCCAAGGCAGGGAAGTGGCCCAGGAAAGAACTCGGGGGAGGTGGGCTCTGTCAGTCCCTTCTTCTTCCCTTTGCCATATTGCCGGGTACCCAGTGATCAGGCATGTGCAGGAGGCGCCTGGGATGCAACCTGTGGCACCAGCCCTCGAGACGCCAGCCCAGCACGTGGCTGCCTCTCATGTCCCAATCTGTCCCAGGCCTGGAGCATCTGTGCATGGCAAGGAGCCAGGCACCTGCCTCCACAGAGCCCACATTCTCCAGGGGACGGGGGCACCAGCAAGCATCTGAGACAGAGCAGCTCGGAGGGCAGAAGATGCTGGCGAAGGGAGTGCCCCAGGCCACCTGGAGAGGGATGGGGGTGGACCTTGGCCAGCAAGCGCAGTGGGACCTTTTCAGAGAGGAACACCGAGTCTGGAGAAGCTAGAAAGAGCCAGGCAGGTGACAGCGTGGGAGAGGACGGGTCCCGGCAGGTGCACAGAGTGTGTTCTGTTCTGCCACGTGGGCCGTGGGGAGGGGGTGGGGCTCAGGGGTGACGGAAGCCACAGGTGTTGTCAGCAGGGGAGGGAGAGCGGACGCCTGGCCGGGGGGGCGGGGAGAAGAAGTGGGGGGAGTGCGTGGATACAGCGTGGGTCTGGGTGGGGACTGGGGCTTGGGGGGAAGGCACAGGCCAGTCCCGGGTGACCCCTGGTCTGAGCTGGGGACAGCGTGAGGGGAGGAAGGAGGTGGTGGGAGGGCCACACGTCTGCCGGGCGGGAGGAGATGGGGTCAGTAACTGCAAGCGAGAAGATTCCAAACGACATGCACAGTGGGCCCCGCAGAGTCAGAGTCCGAAGATCTCATCCCCAACTTTTCAGAAACATGAGCACGTACGTAGGCTTCTTACATACTGTCCCCTCTCTCTGTCCCATGTCACGTGTTCTGTGTGTGGCCCGGAGTGAGGGAGTTACGTGCACGGCCTGCAGGATGGCTCTGGATCCGATGTCCTCACTGTGAAATTAGCAGGAGGGTGAGGACAACGAGTTCCTTCCCACGCTGACGTTCTGTCCCTTGTCTGGGCCGAGCCCGCTGTGCCCGGGCATTGCCCTGGGTCCGGGACGGCTGCTGGGCTTGAGGGTGAGCGCGGGACGGCGGCCCTGACCCAGGCGTCGTGTGAGCTGACCGTCCTCTCGTCCACTTATCCACTCACTCATCCATCCATTAGCTCATTCATTCATACAGCAAATATTGCGGAGCATCAATGATCTGCCAGGTGCTGCGCCAGGTTCGGGGAATGAGACGGCCAACGGCACGGAGAGGTCTCTTTCCCGTGGGGAGTTCCAGCCTTCCCAGAAGCATTAAAGCATCTCTCCTCTCTCTCACAAATAAAGTGATGACAAACGCCATGAAGTACGGGCTCAAGACACGTGTTTAGTGAGGGGATCTGGCCGAGGGTGGGGGTGCAGGGCAGATGCTGGGGAGGGGAGTTCCGCGCTCACGGCAGAGGCAGCAGCACACGCACGGGCAGAGCGGGGAGAGTCGCTCCTTTGAGGAGAGAATCAGCACGGCCGGAACTCGGGGACAGTCGGGAAAGGCTGTTATCAGTGAGGAAAAGCAACCGCTGAACGCTCCTGCGGGCCGGGGAGCTGGAAGATCCGGCTGTGGAAGCCGTGGTGGACCGTCGCTATTTCTCGGTGGTTCAGCTTTGCCCATGTCGGTGTGAAAGCCGTCGCGGCGGAAACCGATGGTGGTGGACGCCGCGTCCTGCCCCACTGACAAGCTGAGCAGGACTTGGCTCCGCTCCGTGACTTGCAGGGGTCTGTGGGAAGCCTCCAGAGCACAGGGGAGGTGGCCCCGCGAGGACACGGACAGGCCCTGCCCTCGAGCAGCTCACAGTTCACAGGAGACAGACGGGCAGTGAGCGCCGTGGCCTGAGCAGCAGAGAGGACCGGGCATCGCAGGGGCGGCACCCTGCTCCGCCTGGAGGGTCCGGAAAGGCTCCCGGGCTGGAGTCGGGGAGCTGAGGGTGCAGAGGGGGCAGGCAGCCGGCAGGCGGGGCAGGCATGGCGCTGAGCCGGGACGCCGCTGGCGCGGGCAGCAGAGCTGAACCCTGCCGGGTGGGCGTGTTGGTGACAGACGAAGGACCTCTGGACGCAGCAGGTCCATGTGGGAGAGGGGCTCAGGCTTGTCCACGGGCCGCAGCAGGGTGAGGCACACTCCCTCTGGAAAGGGGATTTTCAGGCTTATTGGCGTGTGGTTTTGAGACCGTGAGATCAAAATTCGGCTGTGGGGATGCGCAGGTCGGGTTCCCATCTTGCTCCTGGGATCCAGGGAAGATTCCAAACAGGTGAGCAAGGCAGGAGCTCCCTGAGGCCAAGAGGGGTTAGAAAGCTGCCTTCTGGGGGCGATACACACGTGAGCTGGAATAAAACTTAACGGCGACGGTGAGTTACCCAAATGCACGCAGCACGGAGTCTGGGCTTGGGGCTGTGATGAGGGTTCTGCTGTGTCAGGAGGGAGGCAAGGACTCCAACAGGGGACCAGTCTGCTTCACTGAAGCGCGGTTTTGCTGAGAGAGCTGGGTCTGCCCAGTCCTCCAGGACTGAACACTAAACCCCAGAGAGACGTTACCACGCTCTGGCACCGAGTTCGTTTCTGGCAGTTTCCTGCAGTGTGGGGCTCACCCTGCGATGAGGTTCCCGCCTTGGGTAGGCCCTGTGACGGGATTGGCGCAGACGGCGGATTTGGGGGATGGTCCCAAGAAACGTGGGAGGGAGACTGGGGGAGGGAGGCAGTGAAAAGGGGAAAACCCAAAAAGGGCATATTAACAGGGGTCACAGCCTGGGCAACTGGAGCCCAGCCCCCGACCACCCTCCAGGGACCACACAGAACATCCCGCAAGGATCCAGGGCACAGGGCCCATCCCCCAGCCCAGCCCCGTCTCTGGCTGGAAGCTGTGGTGGGGGCCAGTCCCTCAGGCAGGTCCGGTCCTGCCCAAGCACTGGCAGAGCAAATGCGCACCTCCTCGGGGAGGGACAGGTGTCCCACAGCTGCCCACCGGAGCTGTGCGTCCTCCCGGGGCCGGGCGGGGCGAGAGTGTCCCCGGCTCTCATGCGCTCGCTGTCTCCCTACACATCTGGTGGCTGGCTGTGGCGAAGCTCGCTGTGTGCCAAGCCGGCGCCGGCGCTGGAGCCCCAGCCGTAAACAGCTGATGATGAGATGAGTCAGCACTGAGCGGACCGAGGCGTAAACAGCAGAACCCCAGCTAATTATAAGTGAAGCCAATTCAAAGAAAAAAAAAAGAAAAGAACAACCTGGACAGTAAGAAAGTGCTCAAATAGTGATGGGAACGAGATAAGAAGTCGCAGGACCGGCTTGGAGGGCCCCGCTGACCCAGTCTGGTAAAACTGGAGCATCAGAGACAGTGGCAGGCGCAGATCACACCTGCAGGAGAGGTGAGGACCCTGCGCCCGCGCTGGCGTGGAGACGCAGCCCCTTCCTGCTGCAGCGTCGGCTGATCAACGGGAGGGAGGACGGCGTTGGCAAATCCCCCCTCGACAAGCGTCGTAACGGTAACTGATCGGGCAGAAGCATCGGTTGGTGCTGAAACTACTGGGTGACAGTCTGAGGGGTCGTAGGACGTACACGTGGACGGGGACACCTTCCCCAGACTCCAGCGATGACGCGGAGAACACACGGTCACTTTCCCCTGAAGAAACTTGTCAGGTGCCTCCTTGCAACGGTCTGAATGTTTCCCCCCAAATTCATATGTTGGAATCTTCACCCCACGGTGAAGGAGGTGTTACAAGGTGGGGCTCTGGGGCGTGGTTAGACCATGAGGGTGGAACCCTCAGGATTGGGATGAGTGACTGTCCATGGAGAAGAGGCCCCAGGGAGACCCCTCACCCCCCACAAGCTGAGGACACGGCGCAAGGGCAGGTCTGTGCGCAGGAAGCAGGACGCAGACCAGGAACCAGTCTCCAGACACCAACCTGCCGCCCTGCCCGAGGACGTCCCAGCCTCCAGGACCGAGAGCAGTAACTCGCTGTTGTTCGTGAATTACGCAGCGTGGGTGTTTTGTTAAAGCAGCGCAAAGGGCGAAAACACCTCTTAATGAAGCAGTCAATGTTAATATCACTGGTAACGAACAAGTCGATGTCACTGCGTCTGTCTCATCCTCGGAGGAGGGCACAGCATCACCGTGATGTCCCTGAATCCCCCAGTCTGACCGTGAGGAGCCTCACACAGACCCGAGCCGGGCAGATTCTGCAGTAACTGGCCTACACGCTCCAAAAAGGCCGTTTCCACGAAACACACACTGATTGAAGTTCCAGATTAAAGAAAACTCGTGTCCAGAGTTCAGTGTCCGACCAGGGACTGTGTTTTGCTGAAAGACATTCTTGGGACGGATGCAAACTCCGGGTCAGGGCTGTCGACCAGGAGAGCATCACACGGATGTTACCGTCCTGACTTGGGTATGTGCGCTGTTGATACGTGGGAAGATGTCCTTGTGTTTGGAAGATACATGCAGAAGGATGTGTTAGAGCTGGGCAAAATCTACGTGAAGGGAATGAGGGGTCGCTCCTCATCTCCATGCCACTTTCTGTGTGTCTGAAATTACATTAAAATAAAAGAAACAACGGAGCCACATCAGGCTGAGAGGGATGGGGCCCAGGGAGCCTGAGATCAGGTGGTCAGAGAAGCCCTCTGCACAGGTCCCACATGAGCCCTGAAGGAGGAGAAGGCGCCCAGCTACGCAAATATCCGAGGAAACAGTGGTGTGGGTGCCCTCAGTGGGAAGGATTTGCAGAGTCCTGGGACACAAAGAGGCCTGTGTCCTGGGGCCGTAGCCCAGGAGGGAGGGATGGGAAACCCGGGGCAGGAGGGAACCTGCGGGAGGGTCACTAAGCAGTGGAGGCCACAGCCGCCCTACCTATGACTGTCGCACTTGTCTGTTGCAATGCGAGACTTGGTGGGGGTTGGCTGTTGCTGCCCGCAGATAGGGGTGGTAGAGGCCTACACCTGGGAGCAGGTGGCAGGAGAGGAGTAGGTGGGGAGGTGGAGGCTCAAGGGTGACTCTGCTCTTCCATCCTGAGCACCGAGGTGCTCCAGGATAAACGCAGGGGGTGGTGTCTGGGATGCCTACGGTGTAGGGTCCCAGGGACGCCCCCAGGCCTACGCGTGTGGCCCGCACACCCCGTACACCCGTCGCCATGTCTCCTGCCTCCCAGTGTAGAACGGTCACTGTCCCCACCAAGCCTGGGGGTTTCCTCCTCTAAGGACAGGGGCTGCGCACGGGTTCTGGGGCCTGGAAGGGCCTTCATCTGTGCGCTGCAAGAGGACATTTGACGTGCCTGCGTTAAGGCAAGACGGGTCGCTCCAGCCAGGGTCTAAGCACTGATTACATCTTTCACTTTGTAAATAACTTGATGGTAAATTTTTACAATGTTGTTTTTGCAGAGGCTGTGATGAGAAGGCAGTTTTTCTCCCTGTCACTCGGATATTAAGCTCTTTAATGAGCACACAGAATGGCTGTTTAAACTTGGGATGCAGCGGGCCGTGCCGGGTGTCACGCCACATTACAGTTGTCAGGGCTCCGGCGCCCTGATGGGTGGCCCCTCTGTCACTGCTGGGAGCGGGGTGGTGGCAGCTCCTTGTCCTTCCTTCCTCCCCGTCCTCCGCCCCGTTCATCTGCCCGAGGACTCACGCTGTGCCCGGGCAGTGGTCACTTGGAGAGTCTTCCTGGAAAGGGTGGGAATGCGGCCTGGGTTTCGTCTGGGAGCCTGCCTGCTGTTTAACTGGCCTCGGTGTTAATGAATGGTCCATTCTGTCGGAGCGCGCGGGGCCGGGCGCTGGAGCGTGTAATCTGATTGCGGCCGGGCGCTCTGCGCCCTGCGGAAGGCTCCAGAGCAGCCGGGATTGGCTTGGCCTGGGCTGAACGGTGCTGGCGGCCACGGGGCACAGAGGGCAGGAGATCGGGAGAGGTGGGCACGCCGGGCACCTGTGGGGGGAGGCCATCGCGGCCATTTGTCACTGCGCAGCGTCTCCTGGGAAGGTGGGCTCTGCGGCCCTGGGGGAGGCGGGTACGATGCATAAATCAGACTCTCCCCGCAGCCGCGGTAACCAGTAGGCACTGCACCATTGCAAACACGCCGCCTCCCACCCCACTGGAGGACCGGGGCACCTGTGGGTGCGTTTCCGCCCTGTCAGCTCTCCGTCCTGCCGGGAACGGCCTTCAGACGGTGGTTGTGCACAGAACCTCTGGTGCTCCCAAAGTCTTACCTGTGCTCAAGCGGCTCGTTCTGTTGGGCAACCCCAGCTGGGGAACGCCGGGCGGAGGCCTGTGTGTGTCACCGGCTCAGCCACTGGGTCCTGGCCCCCGGAGAACTGGCCACCGGGTCCGTGTTGGGACCCTGGTCGTGCAGCCCTGGGCCCTGCCGGGCAGGGGAGGGAGGCTGCACGTGACACTGAGGGCGTGGCGGGCGCATCTTGACGGCAGATTCCGAGTCTGCTCCCCGGGTGCGCGCTCCCTTTCACACCCCCTCGCCCACGGAGCGTTTGTTGTTGTTGTCATCCGGGGTGATGTGTACCAAGCCTGGTCTCGTGGAAGTGACTCAGAAGCGGGTTTCATCTGGTCCCAGGCAGACAGCTTGTGTTTGTAAACACGGCGCCAATTTCGGGGTTAAAGACTGACTTCCTTTCGGTGAATCCACATCCCTGGGAGCTGTGCGTACACGTCTGCATCCAGTCCTGCTGTCGGGTTTTGCCGGGTGGCGTTTTGGCCCCGGAGCTCAGCGTGTGACCTGCTTGGCTGCCCGAGCGCCCAGCCCTTGTTTGTGACTTGGCCCCTGTTGTGGGCAAGCCGCACGCAGACACCGAGGCTGCGGTATGGGGACCGGGAACCCCAGCGCTCGACCCCAGTGTTTCTGTCAGAAGGAACCACGCGCGCCTGCCTGCACACACGCTCTGCCTCTATCACTGCCCGCCCCTCCTTGCCCCGTGGCCGCCCTTCCCGACGTGCTGTCCCCAGGTCCCCACGGCTGTTTGCAAGGGCCCTACAGGGGCTGTACTTGGACCGAGAATTGCTTGGAATAAAGTAGTAAGATCCAGGAACAGTCCCCAAGCCTTGCTCGACCTCTGGGGCACTCACGGGTCACCCCAAGGCCGTGGTGGATTTGGGAGGCTACAGAGACCTTGGTCACCCTGACACGGCCTCTGAGGGCCCCCCAGGGCCGGGCCTCCCCCATCCCCGCCCAGGTACCAGTTTGCCACGGAGGAACAGCAGAGCTTGTCGGCGAGGCTCGCACCCACGGGAGGGTGGCCAGCAGTGGCAGCAGGACACATTCACCCCCCAGGCACCTGCAGGGAAGGCCAAACTCGAACTGGCAGTTCTTAGGGATGGGACTGAGAGAGTGGGAACCTCTGGCACCAGGCAACCGCACAGACCGCAGCCCTCGGCAGCCCCGTGACCTCTGCCTTTTATTTGTCTTAGGTGACGCTGCAGGGTTTTTTCATTTAGATGTCTCCTCATAATCCTGCTTTTCATGGAATCCTGCCTCCTGTCTCATTTTCTGAAGGACTGGAGGGCTTGGCTGCCCAGGGCTGGCTTCCTGCAGGTGCCCCAGGGCTGGCTCTGGGCACCAGCTGCCCCTCAGCCCCCGGCCAGGCCCTGACACCTGAGCCTGCATCCTGCCGACCCCGGAGCCCAGGGTGAAGTCTGTGTCTCTGTGCGCATGGTCATCGCGCTGGCCAGCTCGCCGGGTGCGGGCGTCGGAGCCCAGGATGGCCCCAGCCCCGGGGAGGAGCCAGAGCCCCTGTGCCGGCGGCAGGGCGGGGGCGGCTGTGCCCTTTAACCGCTCAGTTCGAGTTGCCAGAGACGTGGTCAAAGGCTCTGTCATGGTTCTGAAAACAGCGGGATATTCTCTGTTCTTTGACAATAACGTGGCAGAGGTTGTCCTGTCACATTTCTCTTAATCAGCGTCGTCCACGGCCTCGAAAGACCGTTTGGACTTAATGGAGGAAAAGCAGCAGCTAAAATGGTAGAAACTCCTCGCTGTGTCCAACCTCCCAGCAAAACGGGACTAGAAACCGGGCAGCGTGAGATCTTATGTCAGACCCGCACAGAATCGTCCGGTGACCTTGGGCCCCTCGTGTGGGATACCTGGGGCCGTGTGTCAACTGTGGAGTGACAGTAATCATCCTTCCCCTCTGGATGTAGTTGGGTTGGCTGCTGAATACAGTGTAAAGTGATTTGAAAACATCAAGGGCAACAAAGTTGCTACATGTGATTTGTTCAAATGTGCGGTGACTTGAAGAGACAGAGTATGTGGGTATCTGTGTGAGCTCCTGCACTCGGTGGAGTTAGACGGGACACTGTCCTTGTGGAAGGGCAGGGGGTGGGGTGGGCTGGGGAGGAGTGTCCTCAGGATCAGGGATGTGGCTGGCGGGGGATGGGCTGGGGAGCAGTGTCCTCAGGATCAGGGATGTGGCTGGCAGGGGATGGGATGGGCTGGAGAGGAGTGTCCTCAGGGTCGGGGATGTGGCTGGTGGGGGATGGGCTGGGGAGCGGTGTCCTCAGGATCGGGGATGTGGCTGGCGGCGTGGGCGGCCAGGGAGGGTTTGGAGCTGCAGAGACCAGGGAGCTTCTTGATGATGGTGAGTCGACCAGTTTGGGCAGAGCGTCAACCCTCCGCCTTTCAACATCTGGCAAACACCTGTCCCGGGTCAGGCGCTGAGCTGGCAGCTTGTGGCTTGGCAGGAGTGAGCACGTCCTCCCCCGGAGCCCGCTGTCCAGCAGCGCAGGGCGATGCGGAAAGTGTGAGCTCCGGGCGGTGGTATGTGGAGGGCCCACATCGGACAGGACTGGGACCTCCCATGCACAGGACTCAGGAAGTCTTGACAGAGGACATGATGGGTGGGGTTGGGATATTTGAGGCTGATGAGGGCATCTCACCACGACAGTGTGACCTGCTGCCATGGCACACCCAGGGGGATACCAGGGCTCCTGAGAAGGGCCCGGGAGGGTTGACTCTGGGGTCTGGCTGCCTGCGTTCCAGTTCTCCATTTATCTCCCTTTGACCTTGGGCAAGTTATTTAAGTTGTCTGAACCTCAGTTTTCTCAGCCATAAAATGGGGTAATAAGTGTCTCTCTCACGGGGTTGGTAGAGGGTTGGTGCTCACGAGGGTGCTAGGCACCGAGCAAGTGCTCAGTCATGTCGGATGGTAGCAGCCAGCATGATGTGGGGATGATCGTGGCGCCTGCGGTGGGTGGGGATGGATTGTGGTGGTGGAGGAGGTTCCATGTTGGTGGTGCTGGTGGTGAAGGTGATGATGGTGGAGGTTCCGTGTTGGTGGGGCTGGTGGTGGTATTGATGGTCATGTTGTTATTAGCAGTGGTGTTGGTGCTGGTGTTGATGGTTGTGTTGTTAGTGGTGGTGGCTGTGTGCTGGTGGTGGTGGTGAAGGTGATGATGGAGGTGGTGGTGGTGTTGACATTGGTGGTTTTGTGTGTGGCAGTGACGCCGGTGTCAGTGGTGGCATCCGCGGTGACAGTGGTGGTGGAGGTGATGCTCTCTTATCTCTGCCCCATCAGTGCTGGTGAAGTGAGCAGGGAGCCCCTGAGACAGTGGCCACAACAGTGACTCCCCTGGAATTCTGCAGCGTGGCCTGTGAGTGCTGCTGGTAAAGACCCCAGCGGAGGGAGGCGGGCGCAGCTGGAGCCTTCTTGGACAGGGCCGGGCTTCCTTCCACCAGGCCTGGGGAGGGAGGCGGCTTCCCCAAGCTGGGGAAAGGGGGAGGCACAGAGGACGGCGGGTGAGCCTGGCGCAGGCTCAGAGGGAGGAGGCCAGAGGGGAGCAGCCGCTGGGCTTGGAAAGCTCGGATGGAGGAGGGACTCTTAGCCCAGGCAGAGTTTAGATCAGCCATCGCGTGGCATCTTGGGACGTGGCGCTGCTTCTTGTGCGTTCCTCCCATGGCATGTGGTTGGAGTGGCTTCCTCCTGTGGACCCTCTGACATGGCCGGCCCGTTTTTACCATCTGCCTCAGCTCAGACCCTCAGGCGAGCCCTGGGAGGTGGGCGCTCGTATTCCCATCACAGGTGAGGGACACGGGCCTACACCGCCTTCCCCCAGCTCCTCCCCGTGGCAGGACCTGATCTGACAGCCGTCCTGGGTAGTTGCGACAGGGACGGGCATGTTTCCTGAGTCGAAAGCTGCTTTGCATGTGTTCGGGGCCTCTCTTTCATCCTGACCACTGAGCCGTAGGCAGGTAGGCTGGAAGCTGTGGGATGATCAGCGTGAGAGTGTGCCCCACCACTGCAAGAGGGAGGCAGCGCCCTTCAAGTCTGCGTTGCCAAGGTAACTGGGGATTTGGAAGGGACGGCCGGGTGACATATTTTGCAAGCAGGGCTCTGCAATTATTGGAGATTTGGTGACTCAACCTCAAACTGAGGCGATTCAGAGGTTGGGACTCGGAATGGAGGAGCGTGGTGTGTCGGGAAAGGGGCTCTGGGCCCGCTGTGCTCATCAGCCTGCTTCGGAGACTGCCACAGCTGTGGGCTCCTGGGTCTGACAGAGCCAGATGGTCCCTCTTCCGTGGCCGAGTGGCAGGCGGATAGTCCACTGCGGCCGAGGGATTCTGCCACCTTCCCGTCCTCCTCTCTCCACACCCACCGATGTCTGCCTGAGTGAAACCCCCAAGCCAAGGCGGCGCGTGTGTGCCCTGAGTGCGGAGGTGACCCTCAAGTGCCCTTCGGTGCATTGTTAAGTGAAGCAGACACTGCACGCTGTCCTGCTGTGGTCAGCTCGTTGCTTTAGCTTCGCAGCAGCCTCAGAGCTTTAATTTGGTCCCAAGAGTGTGGACCACGTTCCCCGAAGGAACATCTGCATTGAGCCTGTTTCAAGTCCCGTCAGAGCCGAAGGAGCCCGCGGCCGCTGAGCTGGCTTGAGCGAGGTGCCGTTCGTCTGTCCTGCATATTGACTCCGTAGGCGGGACCGAGGCACTGCGTGGCCCTGCGAGGCCCTGAGGGCTGCGTCCTGCGGAGCTGGGGAGCAGAGCAGTCCAGCCGGGTGACACCCACGCACCCCTTCACATTCCCTTGGTTTGCAAGGGATAATGTCCCCACTGTGTCCTTTTAGGGTTCATTAACATGACGTTGATTTCACTTGACCTGAATCAATGATTTAGGAAAAATGGTTGTCGGGGCTTCATTGGGACATAGCTTTGTTTTAAAACTTTAAAAGTTTATTGTACTTGTTTCCTGGGGTTGCTGGGACAAATGACCACGGACCTGTGGCTTGAAGAGCAGACGTGTATTCTCCCACAGTCCTGCGGGCCAGAGCCTGACGGCAGGTGTGGGCGAATCCTCCCTGGGGTGGACACCTCCAGGTGTCCCATGGCTCGTGGCCGCGTGGCTCCAGTCTCTGCCTCCGTCTGCACCTGGCCTTTTCCCTAATCCGTGCGTCTCCTACAAGGATGCCTGTCATGGGATTTAGGCCCCGTCAGATAATGCAGGACGATCTCACTCTCGGAATTCCTCTCCACATCTGCCTGCAAACACCTTTTTTTCCGAATAGGGTGACATACACAGGTTCAGGGACTTAAGAACATCTCTTTGATCCATCATCCCACTCACTACATATAGCTTTGGGTGGATGATTTGGCATAATTTAAAAAAAAAATTTTTTGGAAATAATCATAGATTCATAGGGAAGTTGCAAAGATAGCACAGAAAGGTCCCTCTACCTGATTTCCTCTAAAGACAACCTTTTGTTAACCGTGGGACAATAGCATTGCAGCCAAGTATTAATAGAAAACCTCCGAGTGCTGTAAAATAATTAAAGAGGTTTATTCTTGGCCGAATATGTGCGACCTCAGCTCAGGGAACATGATCTCAAGAGGTCTTGAGAAAATGCGCCCAAGGTGGCCGGTTACAGTTCCGTTTTAGACATTCATGGAGACAGGAATTGCAGGTAAAATTGTAAATCGATACACGGAAGGTGTACATTGGTTCAGCCTGAAAATGTGGGACATCTCAAAGGGGAGGGAGGGAGGATTACAGGTCATGGTGGGTTCAAAGATTCTTGATTTGTACTTGGTTAAAGAAATAAAGCTTTGTCTAAAGGTTTGAAAGGTTTTAAGTTAATATGAGAAAGTCTGTTAATCAGAGACAAGCCACAGTATCCTAATTCAAGTGACCCATTCAGCAGTCGATGGTCTGCAGGTGAGTTAACCTTGCTCTGCAGGGCTTTAGGTCACATTAATAATTTAGTATCTAAACTTCAAAGGGAGGGGCATCACCAGGCGGGTCCAATGTGCCTTCTCTTCAAGGCCAGGAATTCAGTTGTAGGTTTTTCTGGGGTCCCCTGGGCCAAGAGGTGGTCCACGCAGTACACGGGGGCTGAGAATTTTATTTTAGTTCACACAGGAAATTAACATCGGTCCAGTCCGTAGATTTTAGGCATCAGTCTTTTCCTGGGCTTTAAGTCAGAGAGATGTATGTTTAAGCCCAGGTCACCCTTTCTCGCTGTGTGACTTTAAGCAGGTTTTTAACCATTCTGAGCCCAGGGTTTCTGTTCTCCGCCTGTGCAGAGGGCATGAGAACGCCGGGCGGGGTGGTTACCCACCTAAACCAGTAAACAGGATTGTCTGAGTGGAACTCTGGGCACAGACCTGCCTGGCAGGTGGTGATGTCACTCCGTGTCATGGATGAACGGTGGAAACCTACACACGTCCAGGTCTGCTGCTCGGAAGGGCGTGGAGGGGATCGGGTAGGAGGAGGCCGGCAGTTGGGGGGTGAGCACCGTGGTGGGGGGCCTCAGTGGCGCTTGGGAGGCTCTGCTCTGTCACTGACGGGAGAGCGCGGCGTGGAGATGCCCGCACTGCGGACAGCCACGCAGGGCCATCCCGCGCTCTGCGCCGTAGGTGCCAAGCGGGGCGGAACAGTTGGAGCCACGTAGTTTTGTAGTTATTGAGGTCAACCCAGCCTCCGAACCTGTGTAGGCAGAGCCCGGAGGTCATTAGGTGAGTTCGGAACCTCCTCTTCCTCAGTCAAGGCAGCCGGGCGGCTCCTAGTGTGGGTATTAAATATTCTGCCTCGCCCTCCCCATTTTACTGTACAGTCATCTTAATTGTTACAGTCTAAAGTGGAGGGGAGGGGCGTTTCTACTATAAAGGGTTGGCAGGCAGATATTGAAATGCTTCATTTAAATGTACTGATTTGATTAAGAATTTCTCAAAGGAGAGGGAGAAAAATTGCCAGGACATTCGTCCCTATCCCCAGGGTGTAACCACTTCCGCCCAAGACCCCTGTGCCTGGTCGTCTTTGTCTAAATTCCCATTGCAAGTTTTGGAAGCAAGGAGTCAACTTTAGGAACATTAAACAACAAGACACATCACTTGAAGTGAGTAGCGTTGCTCGGAGCTGGGCCAGATCATTCAAAGAAAATCGGACTATAATCGGCCTTTGTTTGAGGGAAGAGTTATGCAGATGAGGATTGTGTGCATGATTTTGTTGCAGACTTTTTTATTACACGGACTAACTTGATGTTGTCCTGGGAAGCTGCCCCTTTGAATATTGGACAAAAGCAACAATGCACAGAGAGAGAGGGTACTAAGAGTGTTATTTCTGCATAATTTATGCTTGGTGACAGCCACTGCCTGCTTCACTTCATCTCGCATTTACGGGGAGACTGCTCAGTGCTTCAGATCTCATTAAGCTATTTATTCATTGTAATGAATGATTTTAGTGCACTGCATTAAGGTTATGCCACACTGAATTGTTTAAAAAAATCCATCTCACTGTACACGTTTTAATGGCTGCAGCTAAATGAATCCCTTTATTGCTGCCTCAGTGGTTGGACGGATACCGTTGCAGATTAATCATACTTGTCCCCATTTTCTGCCAGTTCTGGGCCCCTTCTTGATGGAGTTGTGACAATCTCACGAACGCGTATCTGTGGACAGATGCGTTACCCAGCGAGCGTGAACACGGGTGATTCCGGGTTCCCGAATTGCAGACCGTCCCCTTGGTTGGCAGCTCCCACCAACCACTGCCAGAAACCTTCCTTCGCGCCGTCCTCCCCATGTCGCCGCTCCCTGCATCTTTCAAGACGTTGGCAACTTGCAGTGACAGGAAGATGGTATCTTTGGGGAGGGCGGGAGGCAGTTCTAATAAAAAGCTGTCCTTCTGAATCCCAGGCCCCCGTCACACGCTATGCATTTTAAAGGCCATATGAACTGTTAAGTGTCACAATATGGCAGCCCGCGTGGTTATGACGACTGGGAGATTTTTTTCACGGCACAAAAACAGGGTGGGGCTTGTGGCAGCGTCGGCGCACGGACGGTTTAAAGTTCTATTCATGCAAAGAAATGCGGCATCTGTGCTGAGTCGTATCAGAATTACTTCTCCTGCACCTGTTTGAGAAGTCATCCGAAATACTCACCCTTAGCAGGGAGGATGTGGGCAGAGTTATAGGGAATAACAACACTGGAGTTCCATCCTTTGTAATCCAGCAAATATTTGAAAGCGGCAAGCTGTGTGGTGTGACGGCGTCAGCCACCGTCTGAATTCGGCAGATGGAAATTCAGAGTGTTACTTTGCAAGGGGAAGGTTGAGCGGGTCATAGAACAGAGCATTTTAAATTTGGGGGGAAGGAGAGAAAGAAGAGAGGCCAGCTCCACCACCCTGTGTACGCGGGGATCTCCGGCAAGGTGTGGGATCCGAGCTCTCCCCAGTTTGTCCTCCAAGAAGCAGCAGCTGTTCTGTCCCGAAAGGTCACCAGAATGCGTGTGAATGACTCTTGCTCTCAGTTGCCACTTATTTCTGTAGATGATATCACCAGCGCCCAATCAGGACTCGAGTTCTGGAATCCGAGGCAGAAAAATAAGTTCTTTGGGAGAAAGCAAAGGCAGAAAATCGTAGAGAGTTATTTTGGGCTTGATTTACACTCTGCGGAAATAATTAGTTCTTTGCACGCAAGCGAGCAGTTTACGAGAAACAAAAACATCCACTTAGCAAGAGGATTTCTTAGTTTCAGAAGAAGATAAATGAGATGAGGGACCAGCACGCTGCCCTGCCCCGTCCCTGTGAAAACCTCAGTCCCTCCTCGGGGAGCCTGGAAGCTCCCAGCCAAACTCACAAGCCGCCGGGACTAGAAGGGCCCCGACCTCAGCCTGTCCCCACTGAAGATTTGAGCCACCCTCCCAGAGGAATGTGAGTTATTTACTTTTTCCCCCCCTTTTCCAATTAGGCCTTTACATAATCGAGTAAGGGGAAAAACATGAGCCAGAGGATGTCTTTCAGAGAACTGTTTAAGAAGATCACTCAGCATCAGAAGCAGGAGCCAGGCCTAGCAGAAAGGCTATCTAATACCTACGGCAAACGTTGCCTTTAACTCGAGGCTTGAACGCACAGCTAAGACGTGAGAATTAGAAACAGATTTTCCTCGTGCTCATTAACTGTCCAGATGCCTCGTGGGATTTTCGAGCTCAGCAGCTCTCACTTGTTATGGACAGGGAGGCCAGGATGGTAGGAATGACGGACCTGCATGCGGGAAGGCAATGTAGACAGAGAAGCTGGGGCAGAATGAAGGTGCTTCAGTGTCTCCACTGTGGGCCCTCCTGAAAAGGCAGAGGAGCCTTTGTCAGCCTCTGTCAAAGAGGCTCTTGTGACAGCCTCTGTCAGCTTCCCAGGGCTGTGGTGACAAATGACCACAAACTGGGGGGCTTAAAGCAAGAGGAGTTTATTCTCCCACATTTCTGGAGACCAGAGGCTGAAATCAAGGTGTGAGCAGGGCCACGCTCCCTTGGAAGTTCTCGGAGAGGATCCTCCCTCTCTAGTTCCAGCTTCTGGCAGCTCCATGGGCTTCGTGGCTAGTGGCTGCGTCACTCCACGCTCTCCTCTGTCTTCATGTGACTTCTGGTCTGTGTATCTCTGTGACCTTCTCTGTTCTTGTAAGTACATCTGTCATTGGAGTTAGGGCCCACCCTAAGTCCAGGATGATCTCATCCCAAGATCTTTAATGTAATGCCAGCTGCAAAGATCATTTTTCTAAATAAGTTCACGTTCCCAGGTAACCTGGGTTAGGACATGGGCATATTTTGGGGGGACACAAGTCAGAGGGGTGCCATGCCCACACACTGGGGTCTGACATTTGTTGCACTGCTGTTGATCTGCGAGCTCAGGGCTGGCCCGGGGTGTGCGGCATGTCCTGCAAACCACAGCCTTCCTTGAGCACCTGTCCAGGTGTCTCACCCTTTCTATCCTTCCCTCCCTGTCTCGTAACCTTTTCTTCCCAGTCCCTTTGTCTCTCTAAGCAATTTCCTCTGGCCTGCCTTCCAGTTCACGACTTCTCTCTTCAGCAGTATCAGCTCAACTCTTAATCTCACCCATTAAGTGTTTAATTGAAATTTCTATATTTTTCATTTCTTGGGGTTCTCTTTGGTTCATTTTCAGCTTTTTGTTTTTATAGTTTTCTGTTCTCTGAAGATATTTTCAAGCTTTTTAAACGTAATAATAAGCATAAGCATTTCAGAATACAGAATACTGGTAACTTCAGTTCTGATGTTTGCAGTTCCGTATTTATGATCTGAGGTTTCTCCTCGTTCTGGCTCATAGCACCTTGATTCCCGGCATGGTCTTGTGGTTGCATTTAACTCTGAGCTACTCGCTTTCACAGGACATTACTGGTGAGAATCTCCCGAGGGCCCCGGTGAAGGTGTGGTCCAGAGTTTTTGCTCTGGTTGCTGCCAGGTACCAGGGGCATCATCAGCTTGGGCACACTATAAACCAAGTGCAGACTTGGGGGTTTTGCTGGAAGCACCAGATGTGGTGAGTTCAGCCTGCATCCTCTCAGAACACTACTACCACCCCTGTGCTCCACTAAGCCTCCTTCCTGGAAGCCTCTAGAAGTGGCGGGGGGGGGGGGATTTGGGCTTAAGCTTATCCTGAGCTGTCTACCTTGCAGTACGAGGTTCTGGGGTCAGTGTTCCTGGCAAGACCACCCACCTTAATGGGCCTGGGCTTTGCCCTCCTTCCCCACAACTAAACCCTTTCCTTTCCTTGCAACGTCAGGAACACTAACACTCATGTCACCAGGTTGGCGAGTCCCCAGGGCAGCACCAGCTGAATTCAGGTGCCAGTCCCTCTCTGAATCCCCTGCCCCTTGGGTTTTGGTCGGATGCCTCGTGCTATCTGATCAGCTCATCCTTGTCGCTAATGTGGCTTTGCCATCCGTGGCTGCATTGCGTTGAGTACCTGCCCCAGCTATGTCCAGATACATCGCTGGCCTTCCCTGCAGGCCTGCTTCCTGCTGTTGCACTGACTCTCCTGGCCACCTTCTTGCTGTCCATGCTGTGGCCACACTGGCTGTGGCCCCTCCACACAGCAGCTTCACAGCCTCAGAAATTGTCATCTTCTCTTCACCAGCCGTACTCCCGTCCCACCGGCCTTTGAACTTCAGCATAGATGTCATGTCCTTTAGGTGCCCCCGACTGCCCAGGCCTCCCAGTGCCCCTGGGTCTCTGCCCTGGGCATCGGCTATTGATACAGACACTGTAGCTGTAATCGAAGCATCGCTTGTGTAAGCATTTGGCGTCTGGCTCCAGGCTGGAGTTGAGTTTCAGGAGGTCAGGGGCCACAGCTGATCTAGCGCGTGGGGATGCCTGCAGATATTTCCCCTGTGGATCCGTGGTTGGCTGTGTAGCTGCTGGCCAGGAGCAGGGCCCTGCCTTGTAGCCGAGCTGTTGGAATGGTGGGGGGTTGCGGTTGTCCCTGCCTCGGTGTTGGGCTTTCCTGAAAAATGAGACCGAGCCCCCTGACTTTCACTGCTGGCTGCTGTTCTGGGCCCCAGGGCAACTCTGCCTGAAGCACAGGGCTTGCTGTGCCCGGCTGGAGGACTCCTCCTGGCAGAGACCTCTAGGCTTCCCGCAAAGGCGGGGCTCCTAGGGTGCTGACAGCGGTGCCCAGGTGACAGGTGGGGATCCGTGATGACTTCCTTTGGACATTGGTCACTGGGTGGCTGGACTCTGACCTTGCAGCCACCCTGCTGGTCAGCGTCTTCCCCACTGGTGGCTCCACTCTGGGGCCTTTCTCCTCCCCACTGGCCCTCTCTGTGGAGGCCCCCAAAGGCTACACCCACCCTGCCGTGTGCTCTGTCCCGGCGGAACAGGAAAGCAGCAGCCGCACCAGATCAGCGAGCCTCACGGAGAGAGTCTCATCTCTGAAATGGGGCATCTCATGGACGGCTTCAGGGGTGAATGAGGGGATATCGCCAGAGTGGTCGGCACAGCACCGAGCACACAGAGCCAGTCGTTGCTGTCGAGACACTTTGTGCCTTCAGGAAATGGAGACCCAGGGGTGGGACCTGCAGCCTACCAGTGGCTCCTCCAGAGAGGTCAGAGTTGGACTTCAAGGGTGGGACAACTGTGGCTGTGGCACCCAGAGGGGTGGCATTGGGCTGCCCCCCATGACTACACTCAGGGTTCGTACGTGTGGACATGAGACCTGGGCGCCCGAGGAGCCAGGTTCTCCTGTTAGCAATTTTCCGTGACTCTGATGTGGGTTTACAGTACCGAGTTGGATTCTTTTTGAATTTGCTATTTTGTAAAAAAAAAAAAAATTATAAAAGTAAATATATTTACAGTTAAAAGAAAAATAAAATCCTGCAGTTTTAAGATGATAGAAGGCAAAAGGTCCCCATCCCTGCTGTCATCTCCAGGCCCTGCTAGTGGTCACCCTCTAATGTCACACACAGACACATGCACACAGACGCACACACACATAGAGACACAGACACACAGAAACACACATGAAAACATACAGGCAGACATGCACGCAAATTACACAGAAGCACACGCAGACACTCGCGTGCTGTTTCAGTCGGCGCTCAGGTGTACAATTGATCGTAGCACTTGGCTCAGGGCGTATTCTCGTCATCGGTCCACACAAGCCTCTCTCATGAATCTGTGTTAATAACGCCACCCCCCACCGGTCACAAGTGCACAGACACGCCCCTGCATCCACGCCGTGGCCGCCGCGTCTGCCCCAGGTAGGCGCTGCCCTCACTCCCACTGTCTCTGTTCCCCGCCTCGCTGCCTAGTGCAGTGTTACCACGTCTTTATGCTTCACAAACAGGTATATTCTTTTGGTTTATTTCAGTTGTCTCATCTTTGGGGCAATTTGTTATTTTTCAGTTAAAACTGTGTCGACAAGATTTATAAAGCAAGCATCTCGACCACCACGTGATGCTCCGGCGCACGAGTGCCACGCTCCGCCCTCCAGTGGCGCGTGGGGTCAGGGCGTGCACCGCGGCTTTGCGGTTAAGAACCGTGTGTGGTCCACGTTTCCATGGGTGCGTCGGGGAGGGTTCCTCTTGCTGGGTGGACACTCAGCACCGTGTGGCTTCGCCCGTCAGTCTCCAGAATGGTCGGTGATCCGCGGCCCCGCCCGCCCTGCCCGGCCGTCTGGTGACAACGGGGACGTCGGGCTTCACAGCTCCTGCCCCGCCAGGTGCAGCTGGTGCCGTGGCTTCCGACTTGCATTTCCTGCTGGCAAATAAGGTTTAACATCTCGTCATACACGTGATTGGCCATGAGTGTCACGTACGACATCCCTACCCGTGTCTCCTGCCAGTTCTCTATTTTGTTATTAGCATTTTCAAAGCAAATAGATTGTACTGTGTAGTGCGACAAGTTGGTTTTTAAATAGATCACAGTCAGCTGATGGATGTTGGTTGTGTGTATGTGTGTGTGTGTGTGTGTGTGCGCACAGATACATGTATACATGCACGTGTCCATGCTATGTATATTTTATATACATATATACATATATTTGGAGACGAGGTCTTGCTCTATCTCCCAGGCTGGAGTGCAGAGGCATCATCATAGCTCACTGCGGCCTCAAACTCCTGGGCTTAAGCGATCCTCCTGCCTTAGCCTCCCAAGTAGCTGGGACCACAGGTATGCACCACCACACCCAGCTAACTCTTGTGTGTTTTATAGAGTCTGGGTCTTGATATGTTGCCCCAACTGATCTTGAACTCCTGGCCACAAACCATCTTCCCACCTCCACCTCCCAAAGTGCTGGGATTACGGGCATGAGCCACCACACCCTGCCATGTTTCATATTTTTACAGTCTGCTTTTTTCATTTAGCAATATCTCCTGGAGCTGTTTGATATATGAAAAATCTATCTAAAAGGTAGTTTTAATTATGCTATTATGTGAGCATAGAATACTATATTTAACTAATCCCTTATATTCTGTTTTGATTTTTCACAGTTATAAACTGCTTTGGGATAAACAGCCTTGAAATTAAACCTTTTCACATTTGAATTTTTCTCTCCTTAGATATTTTGAGTAACAGGGGTATTGAGTCAAGGGAGGTACCTCTGATTATCTATGGCTAAACTGGTCAGGGCTTTGCGGGGTCTTTGTTTTTGTTCCCTGAGAGAGCAAATAGCTAAAGGCTGTTCTGTGGGTGGGCAGAAGTCGGGCAGCCCCAGTCCCCAGGCCAGGCCGTGCTGTGCACCTGTGTGTGGGGGGGGGGTAGGGGTCCCCTTCTCTGTCTCTGGCCCTGAGACTAGTGCCTTCTCACCACTCAGCTCCAGCTTTTCCCCCTTGGTCACTTGGTGGCCTCTCCCAGATCTTCTTTATCATATGGCCCGGCTGTGTCCTGCTGGGCACTTTACACAACGTCTAGACGTCTGTTTGTCCCCACAGTAGCAGACATTGTCCCCTTGTAAAGTGAGCATGTCTTTCTTACTCACCACAGGATCTCTTTATGCCTAATTCCAACACCTGGCACATAGGTGCTTCAGATACCCGTTGAATGAATGTACAATTGGATTTCGTAAATGGATAGAGAAAAGGTTGGAAAGACGTCCACCAGCATGTCAGTGGCCGCCATGCAGCTCAGTGCCTCTCCACTGGGCCAGGGGACACATGGCAATGTCTGGAGACATGTTTTGGTGTCGCAGCTGGGGGGCAAGGACCACTGGTATCTAGCAGGTGGAGCCAGGGATGCTGCCAAACATCCTACAATGTACAGGTGGCCCCTGCAGGGAAAGGTCCAGCCCAAAATGTCAGTGGTGCCAAGTTTGAGAAACTCCTGTCTGGATCGTAAAATCATAGGTAATTTTTCTTCCTTTCCTTTGCATTAACTTTCCAAATTCTCTGAGAGAGTTTTGTAGTTAAAGATTACTTATTAAAGAAGTGTTATTAATTGCTGTGGGCCGGAAACAAAGAGGCGGTGTTTCTCCAGAGTGGCCTGTCCACGGCACACCGTGCCTGCCTGGTGGTTTTTGTCCTGCACGGGGGGATTTCTTTGGTGCCAGCTTGAAGGTCTGCAGTGTTCTCAGGCCTGAGCGCACCTAGAAGCACAAGGACTGTTCTAGAAAATGCCCCGAGATGTGCCCACTTTGTGATCTGCCAGGTGAATGAGCCCAGAAGTGCAGAAATTCACTCAGATGGACAGAATGAGCATCGTGGGGGTTGGGGAGGGTGGTGAGCACCGCATTGCGGGGGCTGGACGCAGCCAGGGTTGGGGGGCTGGGTGGGGCCAAAGGCGTTCCCTCTGACACCTGCCGCAGGAGAAGGGTTTTCTTGGGTGGCCGACTGGCCAGGACGAGAATGACGCCCTCTGAGCCCACAGAACTGCTTTATTGGACTAAGGGATATTGTCAGACCCGGACGTGAGCCCCCACCCCCGTTCTGTGTGCCGTCCACATGGGCCTTCCAGTAAACCGCCTGTGTGGCTTGAGGGGCCGAGCAGCTCTCCAAATGGAGGCTCTTTCTGAGCAGAGGCGCACATTTACTGTCCCTCCATCGTGGTTCCTGTGGGAATAGCTCCTGGCTGCAGCGTGTTTGTGCTTGGTTAGTGAGACGAGTCAGTCCAACTTCCTCACATCCCTTGGGGGATGTGAGCTGAACCGTCCCCAGGCAAGAAAATGGGGAACCGACACTTTTGCATTGGAGGGTGAGAAATAACGCTGTCCCCAGTTACCTGCCCGCGTCAAATCTATTGGCAGCAGCTGGGGGACCCTTGTCCTTGGGTCCCAGAGCTGGCAGGAGGGGCAGAGACTCCGGGAGTCTGTGGGGTTTTGGGGGTTTATTTCTGCCAGACCTGTTCTCCCTGGGCACTCGGCAGTGGGGACGTGCAAAGGGGCGGCCTGGCGTGACGAGGTCGTCCCTGCACAGGAGGGCCCGGGGGAGCTGGCCACGCCTCGTGCTTCCCCAGGCCTCAGGGCCACGAGTCTGCCCTCCTGATGTGGGAGGTGCCAAATGCCAGGTTGCGGTGAGTGTGGCGTCAGCATCGAGGGGGTTGGAGGATGCCGGGGCTGGCGGAGCGTGGCGTGGCAGACCCGCCCGTGCAGGCCTGAGTGCAGGGACGCCACGTAGAAACAGCTCAGCGTTCCCGGGGACGCCTGCCCGCTGTCCAACGTGGGTTCAGTGACTCCACACGGGGGCCAGACGTGCTCCCTGTGGGTGGGGAGGGCCAGGGACCCCAGGCGGACGCTCCCCCGAGAGGGCATCGTGCTCCGGGGTCCAGGCCCTTCCCGGAGTCCACGGCGCTCAGCTCCCGCCACCGCAGGCGCCTCCACCGGGGTGGAACACGCGAGGCCCTGACGTGATTTTCCAGAGGGCTGAGCTCCTTGAATATTAAAATTAACCTTTTTTAATAACAAAAATGACATAGTCCATTGGAGGAGAGCAGGATTTATCATAGGACGGCGCCTGTCATGGTCATATTTATTGAGTAGTTTTAAAAAGTTCATTAAACTCAGGAGATTAACGGTCGCCCGGAGCAGCGTCCCGTAAAGGGGAAATATGGTTCTGTCACGCGAGAAATGCTGTGTTGTTCCCCCACCCCCCAGGTCTCATCTTCCGACTCGAGGGGCGCTTTCCTGTGCTGTTAAAGTTGGCATTTTCAGAGATCCAGGACTGTTTGGCATGGTGTTCACCATTCCACGGGGCGTGGCAGTTCCTGCCCCCAGGGCTCTGGCCACGTCGGGTGTGTTTAGTCCCCATCGGGCCACCGCACTCTCCCAGGTCACAACGCACTGGCCGTCTGGTGGGGAGCAGGTACAGACGCCGACGGGGCACCCCGCCCATGCCTGCCCCGTCCGTGGGAAGGACCACGAGGGGCCACTGCCGCGGCTGCCCTGCTGGGCCCGCTGTGATCGGTGCTTTTATCTTCCTTCTCCTTTCTTGCTGAGTGGGCTCCCACTGAGTCGCCGTAGGGATGCCCTTTCCAGCATCTCATTTGACCTGAGGGCCTTGGTTTGCGTCGTACAGAGATGTCTCTGTGACAGGGACAGCCTGATTAACTGTGAGCTCGCCTGGAGCAGCCTTCCCGCTAAGGAGAGAGTCTGCTGGGAGGTCCCGTGTGCCGGGAGGACCGTCAGGGCTTGGTCCTCCAGCGTGTGGGGGTGGCCATGGGGTGCGGGGCCTTCCTGACCTTCGGTCTCCTGTGTACACTAAGGACCCCCAGCCCCTCCGATGCTGAGGCCGCCAGGTGTCCGCAAAATTAAACCTGGGTGCTTTGATTGGTAACAGAAAGGGACACCCTCAACCCCAGTTTACTCAGCAAAATAATTCTGAATTAAAGCTCAGTCCGGAGTCTTTGCCACGCAAATGTCCATGGAGCGGGCGCTGCGGCCGAGCCCACTGCAGGCTTTGAGTGACAGAGACCCACGGCACGGCGGCCACAGCACAGATTTGGGAAGTGGGACCCGACCACCGTGGGCCTCTGACTCCTGTGTCGGGTCGGGAGAGTAAGATGCGCAGCTGGCTGGGTTCTCGTGAGGATTGAAGGAGATGATGCAGGCGCTGAGATGAGCCTTGCGCCAGAGGTCAGAGTTCAATAGAGACAACACGCACCGCCACCCGCAGCAAGCGCCCACGCTTACTAAGTCCTCACCACGTGCGGGGCAGTGGTCCAAGCAACATTTCATTGAAATCAGCACGTACAGTGTTCACAATGTTGTGGATATCTTGACTATCTGCGTAATTGGGGGATGTCCGGCACAGACAGGTTAAGGAACTCATCTGGGATCACACAGCCAAGAAGCCTGGATTCAAGCCCAGGCTGTCCAGACCTGGAGGCCGTGCAGTTAGCACCGCGGCGTCTCTCGGTGAGTGTTGGCTGCCTCTCCCTTCGCCTCCAGGACACACGTGTCTCAGGGCTCCCGTCGTCTTCTGCAACCTGGGTCTGTGATGCACCTGGCAGAGAGAGTGCACTTAGCAAGTGCCAGCTGTCACCGTCACGACTGTTCCGTATTGTATTATCCCAGTGTAGTCTAACAGCATCTAAACGTACAGATCACATTCATATTATTATAAAAATACTACACAAGACATTGCATTTTTATTATTAATCTAGCAGAAAAGGAAGGAGGTCACCCTCACGTGCGAGGGGTTTGTAGGTAACGATGGTTCAAGTCTCAGGGTAAGCCAGCACTTCCTGCAGAATGGTCTCCTCTGACCATAGCCTCGGGGCTTTAACCTCAGCCCCTCGAGCCCCTGGCATCCTCCTTCTCCCTGGGGAAGGCTCAGCTCTGGTCTTTCCCCATGTGAGGCTCTCCTAGCTCTTCCTGGCCTGTCAGGCAGAACCCACCTCTGAGCCCAGAGGCCACAGGCAGGCGAGTGACAACAGCCGGGTCTGAGAACGGCTTCATTTCTGTGAAGAAAGATGGCTGTTCTCATCTTCCTTCCGTGAAAGGCTTTTTTTTCTTCTTTTTTTTTTTACTTTTGAGACAATTTCTTGCTCTGTCACCAAGGCTGGAGTGCACTGGTGTGATCATAGCTCACTGCAGCCTCCAACTCCTGGGCTCAAGCAATCCTCCCACCTCAGCCTCCCAAATAGCTGGGACTACGGTGCATACCACCATGCCCAGCTAGATTTTTCTTATTTTTCTAGAGTCGGGGGTCTCACTATGTTGCCCAGGCTGGTCTAGAACTCCTGGCCTCAAGCGATCCTCCTGCCTCAGCCTCCCGAAGTGCTAGGATTGAAGGTCTGAGCCACCGCACCTGGCCAGGCTGGGCTTTCTTAAACTCTGTCATGTTTCCACTCTTACAGAGACGTGGGAATACAAAATGAGACTGTTGCTTTCCTCTGGCAGGGACGGTAAGAAGTAAGATGATAAATGGCACCTGTCCCTGGCCTGGCCCAAGAGCCAGCTCCCCTGGAGCACTGGGGATGCTGAGGACTGCAGCCGAGGGGCAGGCACAAGCATCCTTTGAGCTGTCAGCCTGGCCTGGTACAGCGGGCTGTTGAACCAGAACCGCCTCATCTTCCAACTTCTCAAAAGGAGCCAAATCTAGATTTTTATGTGAAATCGTTTTATTTTTAAATGTTGGAAACTTCATACTAGAAAAGAAAAAACATAAAACCCTGTATGAGCTGTACAGAATGGTCTGCAGTTTGGAAGGGGTCAGCAGACAGTGGACCCGGAGTGGCCCTGGCCAGCATGGCCCCAGACCCTCCAGGGCCCGCCCTGGAAAACCGCTCCCTGCACGGGATCGTGTCCCCACCGGGACCCCACGCCCAGAGGGCAGCCTCTCCCGTGAGGGTTGGCAGCCGTCACCTCGACATCTGAGCTGGGCTCCCTTCCCGGGAGGGCAGGACGCGCAGGGCAGGAGCCCAGGGGTCCAACTTCAGCCTCTGGTGAACCCCACCACGCTGCTCTAGCCCTGAAATCTCAAGGCTTTGAGAAGGGAAACGTCGCTGGGGGCTCAGGGCTGGGTCGCTGGTTTCCAAACCCCAGAGAAAAACATCTGATCACTTAGCCCTGAAATACAGATATTCGTTAATTTACGAATTACATGCAGGAACTACTGTATCGCTCTTATTTGGTAAAAACGTACAACACAAATCGGCATGTTAAGGATGAAAAAATTTACTTAATTTATTAATAGTGTAAGAACTTTTTGGTCATATATATGGCATACATACATATATGGCATTCTTAATATGTATATGGCATTATTAGTCACGTATATTATATGCTATGACATAACACATATGGCATTGTTAACAATTATGTTAACATATAATAACATAACGTATAATATTATGTTAGTAATATTCTAAACACTCAGCTTTTAAACATCTTGCAAACTCTGTCAGTATTATCATCTGAAGGCACAAAAAACACATAGAGTGACCTTCATTGTTAATGACAGTGGGAATAAATCCATATTTCAAATAGTCTTCTCATTAATTTCAGGCATCTTAGATGATTTCATCAATTTAATTGGACCCCCAACTGTTTTTAACATCCTAATGTAGCTGACAGATAGTTTGGCTTAGGAGGTGGGGCTGCCGAGCGTGAGGGAGTATGTGTGAGTGTGTGTGTGTGTGTGTGTGTGTGTGTGTGTGTAATGGATAAAGTTTTATTGGCACACAGACACGCCCGCCTGCCACTGCTATGCGATGCTGTGTCAGTCACCAGCATCACCAGCATCTTCAGCCCTGGCTGAAGATCCGGGGGACAACCCCTCCTCTGGGGACCCAGCAGGCAGGAGCCCAGGACTCTGTGCTGAATGAGCCCCTCGGGTCATCGCCATGGGCACAGTGGGCCTGGGAGGATCCAGGAAACCCGCTGGCATCGCGTGTCGGTGACGGCCGGGCTGGGGAGCCCCTGGACCCGCCAGGTCAGGCGCTGGGGGGCCGACCTCCAGCCCGTCTGTCTGGGTTTCTGAAGTTACGTCTGTGCGTACACCACCTGGGCGGCTCACTGAAAGTGCAGGTTCCTGCCCCCCAGCCCGGCCCCCGACCTCCTGAGGGATCTGTTGCTCTGACCGTCTTGGCGGCCTGGCCTGGCCGTGGGGCAGCGTCCTCAGGACAGCACACCTGGAGCAGCTCTCCGGCCGGGCGCAGGTGGGCGCTCTGCCTCTGCGCCAGCTCTGCCCCGCACTGCAGCCTCGAGGCTGCTCCTCCCTGAGGCCCCGCAGAGGCCCTGTCCCCACCCATGACCCATCCCTAGCCTGGGAGGAGCCCCCAGAGGCCCAGATGCCCCAGGGGTGGGAAGGGGTGCCCTAGGGGGTCTGTGGTTTTCATGATGCAGTTTTTAATACTACTTAAAATCTTTAAACTACGTAAAAACTATCTTGTTAAAAATATTTATTTAAATGAGAAAAAAGCTAGAAAGTTGTGAAAAGCAAGGCCTCCCCTGGGCGGTGTTTGTTGGGGGGACGGAGGAGGCGGGTGGAGGGGGCTGCTCCAGGAGGCCAGCGGGGCCCTGTCCCCACCTGGGTGGTGGCAACACGCCAGGTTCCCAAACTGCGCTCACGACCTCTGGGCTTCTCTGCATGTGCTTCCTAAACACGCGGTTTTAGAAATACAGCATTTGAGGACAGGCCAGGGTGATGTAGAATCCCCTCAATACGCCAACAAGACTGAACTTGAAACCTGTGTCTTATTGCAGATGAGGCCCCTATGTTGCCCTGTGAGTAAGCACCTCACATAAGTCCTGTGATTTTCTTCAGAGTGGCGCAGTCACATGGCATCGTGTTTTTTCCCATTTAGTGTGTTAATATATTAAATATAGACGTTTAAATTACCCTACAGTTTTTGTTAGGGAAGAATTCCCGCCTGGGCAGGGACCCGTCCCCCTGCTGTACTTCAGCACAGAGGCCTCGCCTGCCGCGGGAGGCGGTCATGAGTTAAGTGACAGGTGGTGAGTGGATAAGTGAGGTTCTCACGTGCCTCAACGGTGAAGAGCCACGTCACTGAGACGTGGCCTTGAACGTGGGCTCCATTTTGCTTCCTGATTTCTAAGCACTCCGGGTCCACAGAGGGCATGTGTCTGGTTCTCTGGCCTTGCTGGCCGGGCGTCGACCAGCGTGCGTGGCAACCGCGCTGAGCTTTGCGCACCCTGCCCTGCGCCCTGCGCAGACTGAAGCCAGCCTGGCAGGGGCGTGAGCCTGGAAGCGTTTCTCTGCGGGGGATTCGCTCCCGTGTTGTTTGCAGAGTTGTACTCTCACCGTAGAACCGAACGAGCATTCAGGCATGTCCGTCTTGGTGCTTTATCTTGGAGTTGATAATGTACCTCCAAAGATTTTGGTCTCTGAGTGTTTGCAGCGGCCTGGTTTCACACTGTGGTAGGTCTGCATCCGCGATTTCTGCAGCCTCCGCGCAGCAGAGAGGATGTTCCTGAGAGCGCCGCTAACGGCAGAAACGGAAGGAGATTTGACGCTGTTTGAGTCCCGTCACCCCTGGGGTGGGGGCACGGGGTGGGCCGTGTGTTGGTCTGGGGTCTCCAGGGAAACAGAGCAAGAGGGTACGTGTGTGGACGGGGAGAGGTATTTCAAGGCACAGGCTCCAGGACCGTGGGGCTGGCGAGTGTGAAGCGTGCAGAGCAGGCAGAGGAGACCCGGGGGAGTGGATGTCGCAGTTCGAGTCCCAGGAATGTCCTGGCACAGGTGCCTTCTTCCAGGCCATCGGGCCTTGTTCTCCCACGGCCCGATCGGGTGAGGCCGGCCACACGGTGGAGGGTGACCTGCTTCACTCGGTACGACTCAGTTGTCACACTCATCTGATGGAGGGTGACACCTTCCCCTCTACACTCAGGCCGCTGTCGGACCCGACATCTGGGCGCAGTGGCCCGGCCCAGCAGCACGAACGTTAACTGTCACAGACGTGGCCTCCTTTCTGGCACTGTTGGAAAGTCACCTGCGTCTAAGAGAGAAGCGGGCCGTGCTGTGTTCCACTGAAACGTCATTCCGTGGTGCGGCTCTCGCCCGCCAAAGCCATCCGTCACCGTCTGACCTTTTGATTTCTCAGTGGACGGTGAACGAGAGCAGCTAGAAGGCACATGAGTGGTCGCCTGTGCTGGACCGACGTGGCCTGTTCTGGACGCACTTTAACCTCCCTGGCAGCCCGGGGCTTGGCGCGGAGCCCACCCGGCGACCCCAGTGACTTGGCCCCGGCTGGACACCGTACCTGGGCCGGTAGCATCCCGCTGAGTGAGGACGTGTGTTGAAATATCTCTTGAGCATCATCCTTCTGTCCCTATGTATTCAGACGCAAGTTCTGGAAAAACACAGGACGTGGACATATTCCGAGAGGCTTTTCTGATTAAGGTTCTCGGCAGACATCGCTGCTCTTGGAAAAGGTAGGACAGTCTTTGTTTTGCTCGTTGGCTGTCCTGTCATAAACTTGTTGCACGTACTTTTGTTTAAAAGTAAGCCACATGGGCTGAGAAAGTGATTTCTGAGTGTGGTTGTTGGGGTCACTGAAGCCAACACTTCCGAGGCCGCGGGAGGACCATGGGAGGTTTCTCCTTCACTCTCGGCCTGACCAGGACCGACCGCTGGGACAGCCGGACCACGAGGCCACCTGCAAGATGAAAACCACACGTGCGGACGGCGGAAAGATAGGGGGCCGGGTCTCGGTCTCTGCCGCCCCAGCCAGTAGGATCCCTCTAGATTGCCAACTCCGGGGCTTCGTGTCCGTGAGCAGACGTTGCTCTGTGAGTGTGAGGGGTTTCAGCGTGGGCTGTTGAACCTCTTCACGCTGAATAACTGTCATTGTTTCTGGACGTGGTGAGCTTGGGGACAGGGGTGCTGTGGCCTCCCCATTTTTGCCTTGCTTCTTTTGGGTGATCATCGTACTCTGAGGTCTGTGGCCAGCTCGCTGCAGATGAGCACGCTCTGGGGAACGACCCTTCGTGCCCTCCGCCAGCCTGTACTGGTGCAGTAGCTCGAATCAGACAGTCCCACGGAAAAGGCGCCGGCTGAATTCGGGGGACGGGCGGGGGTTCTGCGGAACCCAGGGTGCGCCGCGCCTGGCGTCACTCTGCCGAGAGCCGCGTGCTCACGCGGGCCGTGTTCACCTCCTGTGGCCCCGGGTCTGGACCTCCCCGCCGGGAGCTGCGGCTGGTGCTCAGGGCTCCGCGTGGGACACTTCTTCTGCAAGAGATAATAACAGACTTCCGATTGTCTTTATCCTGAAACCCAAATGGCAACGGGGACGGCGACATCCAGGACGGTGGAATCACTTGCCCCTTTATCTAAACACAGCAGCAAAATGTCTGGCAGGACACAGCTTATCAGAAAATAGTCTAGAAATTGCAGTGTGCAATCTCCAGCTCTGTAGATGGCTCTGCATGTTATTCTTAATTAATTATATTTTATTGAAGCAATTAGGTGACTGACAACCTCAGTTAAGTACCGATGAAAGGACGGTGCCTTTCACGTGCTGTCGACGAGACAGTGCAGCTTGGACTCCCGGGCTGGGAGCCGGGCAGGGAGGCCGTGAGCGGTTGCAGCTGGTGGAGTCAGGTGAGCAGGGTCCCAGGCCGGGGCTCTCTCCATCACCGTCTCCGGGCACCTGTCTTCTCCCCGCCGAGGAGCAGCCCCTGCACCACCACCCCTGTTCCTCTGCCTGTTCCGGTTGCTTTAATTTCCAGAAAGAATGAGGACAGGTGCTGAAGCCTTGAACAATGGCGCTTCTCTGGAAAGTTGGGTTAATTTCTCTAATTTTCACACCTTTCACTCTTCTCCACAATAGTAGGGTGGTTTTGTATCAGAGCATCAAATAAATTTCACGCTTGGTGCCCTTTCTGAGATGTCTGGTGGCACTAAGCATGCCCAGCGCACCTGGCTCCAGCCAGGGCTTGGGGACTTAGCTGTGGTCACCGTGGCCTGAAAGCGGAGAGCTGATTTTCTCCACGTTGCTTGGATGAGGCGTGGAGACAGCGCGGGCAGGAGTTTGGGGGGAAATTGCACTCTTTTTCCTGAAGGCCAATTTCCTGCTAATCTAAGTCTTTTCTTAAGGGAAATGCGAAACATTTGGGGGCTTCAGGGATTTGTGTGTGAGGATGTTTTGTTTTTTTTCCTAGGGAGAACATTAAGATAAAGCAGCCCTATTTTTACTGGTGTAATACGTTCATCTAAATGCCTTTTCTGGTCTTATTTTGTTTTGGGGTCCCTGTGAGTGGATTTCGGGGGTCCCCCAGCCTCTGCTTTTGACTCCGCCCTCCCCGGGATCCTCGGCCATGTCCCAGAAGCCACACCCATCGCGTTTCCGCCTTTGCGCCCCTTGGACGATGACACCCGTGTCCCTCTCTGCTGTGAGAGAGCATGCCGCTTCCACACCTGTGGCACCAGGAGATGTACGTCCTTCGTCAGACGTCCTAGAAATCACCCATCACCGTGGTGCCGGCGTTCTGCAGTGTGGCGAGGCGGCCACACGTCAGGGCCCGGGTACCTGTTACAATTTTAGACGCTGGGAGCCTCTCCCATCCTGTAAAGATAAAAGCCAAGGAAACCGCTCGCGGAATCAGCGTGGTGCAGCCACGCGCTGTAGCCACGGCCCTAATCCCCGGTGTTCACGTTATTAAACTAGTTAATACTCCCCCGTCTGCCGCAGAGGGAAACCGAGATCTGAGGCTGAAATATAAACATAACCCAAGGGTCCCAACTCCCTTGCTGGTTGTTTTCGTGGTAAACATTTAGACTAGGTCTTGCAAAAAGTAAAATTTCTGTTCCTGAGCAGCTTAATCACGCGTGTCTATAGATCCTAACTGTCGTTTGTCACATAAACCCAGCCCCTCGGTTTGGATCCAGATCTTCCAAATCTTCATTTGGAGAAAAGACCTTGCACCCGCTTCCAGGGTCCGCAGTCGGCCGGGGTTTCTTGGGATGCTGACGGGCCGGGGACCGGTGCCCATGTGGCCTGCCGGGATCCCTTTCAACCCAGACAGCCGTCGCTCTGCCCAGACACGGCAGCAAATGCGCCAGACGCCGTCTGCTGTGCTCGGGAAGTGAGGGGCGCCTGCTCACAGGGCACTGGGAGATCCTTGGGAAGACACCCAAGAGAGCAAACACAAAGCCTCCTTCCCAAGTTAGTGGCCAACATCCAACGGCTGCTTGTTTTTTTTAGAGACAGATTCTCACTCTGTCACCCAGGCTGGAGTGCAGTGGCTTCATCGCAGCTCACTGCAGACTTCCAGGGCTCAAGCCCCATCCTCCCACCTCAGCCTCATGAGTACCTGGGACTACAGGTGCACCACCATGCCCAGCTAATTTTCCTATTTTTTTTGTGGAGACAGCATCTCCCTATGTTGCTCAGGCTGGTCTCAAACTCTTGGCCTCAAGCGATCCTCCCCCCTTGGCCTCCTAGAGTGCTGGGATTACAGGCGTGAGCCACCGCCCGCAGCCTGCATCTTCTTTCTAGAAAGTGCTTCCTCCGGTTCTGCACATGGCTGGTTCTTTCTCATTATTCAGGACTTGGCTGAGATGTTAGCTCCTTAGGGACGCCACGCCTGCCACCGTGCTCTGTTCTTGTCCTTGAGCTTTTCTATGTTCCCTTTGGGTGTTGCCCTGCACCCCAGTAATGCAGACTGGGGGGGGCTGTTGCCTCACTCGCCACCGCACCCCCAGCACCCCCAGCCCCTGCAGTTGCTCAGACAAGTGATTTTGGGTGAAGAAATGGCTCTTGGGGGTGTCGCTTCCACAGCCACTCGGGAAAATGCTTGCCAGGGTCTGGTCTCGTGAGTGAAGCTGAACGTGAACATCTCTGTGCTGTTGCTCAGAGATCACAGACCGGAACTCTGGGTGTCCTCCCGGGGGAAATGAGAGTGTCTGTCACAACAGAAAACGTCGTGGAGTGTTCACACGCGCTGTGTCCACAGTAGCCCGATGCTGGGTGCTGCCCGGCGTGCGTGGCGGGAGGAGCGGCGAGGTGGCGGCGTGTTCATGCGATGACGCGCGGCCCCGCCGGGGAAGACTGCGGCGTGTGCCGTGACGCAGGTGACTGTCACAGCCATTGTGTGGAGCAAAAGGAGCCGGGAGACACACGACGCGACGCCATCCACATGAAGCCCAGCGGCAGACGCAGCTCATCACATCAGCTCCTGTGGCTTCTGTGACAAATGACCACGGCCCGGTGGCAGAAGCAACACGAATCTATTCTTGTGCAGCTCTGGAGGTCAGATGTCTGACGGGGGTCAACAGGCCTGGTTTGGCTCTGTAGGTCTTTTGGGGAAACCGTTTCCCAGCCTTTTTCAGCTCCTGGCGGCTGCCTGCGCTCGCCGGCTCCTGGCGCCACGCCACTCCGACTCTGCCTCCGTAATCGCGCCTGCCCCGACTCCGACCCACCTGCCTCCCTCTTATAAAGACCCTTTGGTCACATTTAGGGCCCACCCAGAGGATCTCCCCACCTCTGAGGCCTGAACTTAAACACATCTGCAGAGGCCTGGGATTGGGGTGTGGCGGTCTCGGGGAGCCTCTGTTCTCCTGCCAGCCTGACTGGTGGCAGTAGAGCCGTGGGCTTCACCTGGGCTGGCACTGCCTGGGGGCGGGCATGAGGGCGTATTCTGGGGGCCGGCCGTGTTCTAGATCCAGGCATCAGACTGGGACATGGGCACACGTGTAAAAATTGATCAGGCCGTGGCCTCACACCCAGCACACGTCACTGCATGCACGTTACACATCAGTACAGATCTAGAAAAGAACAAAGGTAAAACTCACCTTCCTGCAGACACACCCTGCCCGTGTGCAGAGCGTACCTGTGCTCAGAGGCGTGGACCTGGCAACCAGCAGGCTCCAGGGTTTGCTGGCACCGTGGGGACAGCTTAGCGCACATGGAGGGTGAGGCCCTGGCAAGGCAGCCCGGCCACAGGGTGTTCCACTTCATAGCCCGTCCGTGGTTGCACCGCAGTTTGCATGCAGCGCCCACGGAAATGGCACGATTCTGGAGAGGGAAGCCACTTTCTCTTTGTAATGAGCCCCTGGCAGTCTGCAGAACGAGGCTTTCACGAGTGTTTGTGGAGCAGAAGCCCTCGGCCATCCTCAGTGGCCCGTCCCCTCGCTGGGCTTGCAGAGTCCCAGCCAGATGGCTTCCGGGTACTGGGGCCCACTGGGACTGGGCTACCCCACAGGGTGGTGCGCTTTCAAAGATGCTGACTCTGCCAGGCGTCTCTACCCTTCAATGTGGCATTTGAGGTCCTGGAAATCGTGAAGTTTAGAAGACTGCCGGGTGGGTTTGTCAGAAGGAAAGAACCCTGGGAATTTTCAAGATGTTTGCCTTCAAAGATGTTCGCCTTTTTGTTCGGGTTGGCACAGATGCAGAGGCTATGCCCTGCATCACGTGGCATGGGGTGGCCCACACGTGGGCTCTGCGGCGTGGCACAGGCACCTTGCCAGGGAGCAGGGCTCCTGACCTTGAGCCCTCCCCTACTTGGTGCCAGCGTCAGAACCGTCAGATGAACCTCAAAACAGCTGGAACGTAGAGCGGGAGGCACCGCGCCCCGTAACGCTCTTTAAATAGCATCAGACTCCAACCTTGAAAGGGGTTCTCTCCCTCCCCACGAGGCTCTGAAATGTGTTCTTTACAGATAAATATTTCAAGAACAGACCAGCTCATCTGGATCAAATCTTAGCTTTTTAAAGATGCAAATTGAAAATTAAGCATCAAAACCCAAGGACTCGGCGGAGCCGTGAGGAAGGGCTGTGCAGCGCATCAGACCTCGGCCGCCTTGGAAGTCAGGCCTGCGCTCCCCGCGGTACTGAGACGGACTCGCTCGTGCATTTCAGAATTATTTTAAAGAGGAAGTGGGATCAGAACCACGGGGCATATCCCCAGCAGGCAAAAGCCGCTGTGCGTGAGGCAGGTCAGTCCCAGAAATCGTCCTACAAACTTACCGCAGCTCTTCCTTGACGCGGCAGCTTCACCACGGCCTGGAAGGTCAGTTCCTTTCTCATAGTCCCAATTCGGACGGTTCTAAAGGGGATCAATCAGCGCTACTGAAGAAATACGACACTGGGAAGCTAAGAATACTCAGTGTGTCGGGAAACTAGTAATCACAGTCACGCTGGGGGCTCACAGCGGCCCGGCCCGGGTTGGTGGTCGATCCACGTCTCGTTCCGTCCGCGCCGGATGTACTTTCTCCCACCGCAGACGGATCGAGAGAACTCCGAGCGCTGCAGTGGAGCCCAGGGCGTGCGGCGCTGTCGGGCAGGGCCGGGTCTGGACCAGGCTGAGTCCTGCCAGGAGGCTGCCTGTCCAGACACCAAGACAGGACAGACCAGAGTTGTAGTGAAGCTCGGTGACACTTGAATGTCTTTCCCACAAGTTATTAGAGAACGGAAGGATAACTTGTGTTCATCCATCCATCCATCCGTCTGTCCATCCATCCATCCGTCTGTCATCCACTCGCCCACACGTCCATCCATCATCCATCCCTTCATCTGCCCACATCCATTCGCTTGTCATCCATCCACCTGTCCCATCCATTGTCCGTCAGTCCACCTGTCCATCCTCCATCCACCCACACATCCATTGTCCATCTGCCCATCCATCCATCCATCTGTCCATCATCCATACATTCATCTGTGCATCATCCCACGTTTGTCCGTCCATCTGTCCATCATCCATCCACCCACACATCCATCATCCTTCCATCCATCTATTCATCCGTCCATCTGTCCAGGCATCCATTGCCCTGCACGTCCACCCATCATTCCATCTGTCCATCCATCCACCCCTCCACCCCTCCATCTGCCCATCCACCAGTCTGTCCACCGGTGCTGGACACCGGGGATTGCACGACCACTGAGCCTGACGAGGTTCCTGCTGTCCTGGATCTCACATTCTTGTTGTTCAGAGCGTGAGATGCGCCACTGTGGAAATGGGGGACCATGTGGCTTCCTGCCAAGCCCTCATTACGTCCCCACCCAGCATCCACCTCCAGGCTCCTCTGCTGTGGCTCTGATGTCGGAACCGCAGCGGTCACTCCGCAGTGCACGGAGAAGCCGTGTTCATCCGTGTGGAACCTCCGTACAGACTGCGCCCAGATGACTGCCTTGGCGGAATCTCGAGCCGGGCTCTGTCATCCTTTTTATTTCGCTTTCCAATGGGCAGCCTTCCACAGGGTCAGACGGCCCAGCGTCCACGCGAGGGCTCGGCTACGGCCCGGCTGGGCACGTGGAGCTGCTACCCGCGTCCGCAAGGCCACCAGCAGCCACACGCGAGTGCAGCCTCCATATGCTCCGTGTCCACACCGAGCAGCTCGTTTTGTGAAGCGCTCTCTGATGCAGAGCAAGCTTTGAGCTCAGAAAAATCGCAGTAGAATGCTCAGTGAGTGCTTGGCCTGGACGGAGGAGGGTGCAGACGCTCGAGTGTGTGAGGGCAGCCACGCGTCAGCACCACAGGCAGAGCCCGGGGCAGCAGCTGGCAGAGGCCGAGGGGATAGGAGCCCCCAGCCGGGCAGTGGTCAGGGCCTGCAGGAAGTCTGCCTGCCAGGTGCTCGTCCCTGGCGTGGTCCAGCAGGGCAACCGGACGAGGCCAGAGGGAGCGAGGCCGCACCTCAGCAGTGTGCCCAGGGCCCTGACTGCAGCAAGCTGCCACCACATCTAGAAAGACACCTGCCCTCCAGCCAGGGTGCTGCATGCACAGCCTGCCCCAGGCGGCACCACGGTGGCACGTCCTGTCCTGCCCCACCCAGCAAAGCCCATGAGGGGCCTTCTGGACACTGATGTGACCCACCGTGTCCTACAGGCACCAGCCACTTTCTCTGGCCCCTGCCTGGTTCCTACCAAATCTCCGCGGGTAGATGAGTATCTCTGTTCCGCTGTCTAGTCTGTGCAAACAAACCAAGGTGAATTTTAGGTAATGTTCTAGCAAGACAGTCTGGGCCCCTGGCCGTGCGACAGCTCCCAGGAGCCAGCCGTGGAGTCTCTCCCCAGCCCTGCGGTCAGGAATGTCACCCTGGTACCTTGAAATTGTCCACGGTGGGAACATTTACACCATGGAAACTGGCAAACACTGTAAACCTGCCTCCTCCCCCAGGGCCGGCGGTTAGTGTCACCAGCACCCCCTGGCTTGGGCTCCCAAGTCCGGCTGCCTTAGTGTGGTGTTCAAGGCCCCTCTCACCTTTCTCGTGTAACTCAAAATGTGTTAGGAACAGCGAGGGAGAGAGAGAAAGAGGGCATGGGGGAGGACTTCTTGGCTCAGGTCACTGAATCCCCAGGGCGTGTCGAGGCACAGCTAGATCCAGGGGCTCCACCTGTGTCCCCAAGACTGGTCCAGCGCCCTCTCTGGCTCTGCCTTCTCCACGTGGTGGACCCCGGCAGCTGCAGGCTGACATCATCCGTGGAGCTCGCAAACTCGGGAGACGGGAGCTTCCCTTCCCCGGGAGCTGCTGCACCGCGTGGCCCGGCCCATGCCTGGTTTCCCTGCAGGCGCCGCTGAGCGGGTGCTCCGGGTGCTCAGCCTGGGTCACGTGGCTGCCCTGTGAGCCGGCGGGCAGTCGGCCCCACCAAACTCAGGGCCACGCCCCCGGGAAGGGAGCTTCTCCAGAGAGACCCGAGGGCACGGTCCAGAGGGGGTGGCACGCCGGGGACACAGCGCCGCCGTCCTCTTCGTTTCTGCGCTTGGCCTCTGAGAAACACTCCGGCTGTTTGTGTGCGATGCTGCTTCCCCGCCAGTGCCCTTTCCTGTCTTCGCTGTGGCTTTAAGTCATCCCTCTCTCGCCAAAGACCCCCTTCCCGTGCTGTCCTCTGCCGCTGGGCCCTGGCCCCATGCCTGAAGCTCGCCCCTGCCCACCCGGCCCCCTTTCCGTGCCGTGGAGGTCCCTGCGAGTCTGTGGCTTGTCTCTGCGCCTCCTACAGCTTCCGGCACAGCTGCTGTCCCGTGGCCAGGACTGTGGGGCGGTGAGGGGGACACGCCCGGCTCCATCCCAGAACTGCGGAAGTGGTCAGGTGCCTGGGACAGCTGCTCCTCCCCTTCCAGCTCAGCCGGGGACCTGAGTCTGTGACAAGCCCTCTGAGCCTCACTCCCTGCGTCTGTCACCGGGGCGTGATAGCAGGACTGCCACGCTGGTGGCCGGGGTGCCTCACACAGGAGGTGCTCAGATGGTCACTGATGGGTCCCCTGGAACTTTTCTCCCACCTGCAGCGGGAGGGGACGCATCCTTTGCAGGGTGGCAGGCAGGTGCCTGCTGTCCTGTGGTCCTCGCCATGACTTCAGAGAGAGCCTGGCTGTTTTGGGATATGTCGGAACCCTGGGGCTGCCGTGGTCAAACTCCCAGCTCAGAAGTGGATGGTTTTCAAATAAATTCCTTATGGCAGTGGTTCTCAAAGTGGGGTCCCCACACCAGTGGCATTAGCATCACTTTGGGAAATGTCAGAAACTCACATTCTCTGCCCACCTCGACCTGCTGCATCAGGAACTCTGTGGGTGGGCTCGGAAATCTGCCTGTAAACCCGCCCCGCACTGCTGTGTGGTCAAAACGTGACGGAGCCACAGGGGATTTTAAATATTTAGGAGCCACGTTGAAAAAAAGTAAGGAGAAACCGTCGAAATTAATTCTTGTGGTACATATGCAGAGCAAAATGTACCGTTTACCCGTGTTTAGGTCACAGTGCAGTGGCGTTAGGGACATTCACGGTGCCGTGAGACCCCGCTCCCGTCATGTCCAGGGTTTTTGATCACTCCGAACGGAAACTGGTCCCCATAGATACCAACGCCTCCCCCCCCACCCGGGCTCCCACCTTCGACTTTCTGTCCGCGTGGGCAGGGCCGCTCCGGGGACCTCGTGTGCGTGGACCCAGAGCACTGTCCTTTCGTGTCTGGCGTATTTCACCCGGCACAGCATCCGGAAGGCTCACGCGTGGAGTAGCGTGTTGGCGGTTCCTTGCTTTCCACAGTTGCACCGTAGTCCATCGTGGGGATGGAATCCGTGTTGTTTGTTGCTTCATGCACTGGTGGACACGTGGGTTCCTTCCGTGTTTGGGCTGCCATGAACACGGGGGTAATACGTGTCTCTCGAGACCCTGCTCTCAGTCCTCCCGGGCACGGACCCACAGGGGGACTTGCTGGGTCCCGGGGTGGTTCCAGGTGTGGTTTTTGAGGACCCGCCTTGCTGTTCTGCACGGCGGCTGTGTGTTCCCGCCAGCGTGCGCCGGGGCTCCAGCCCTCCCAACACTTGCTGTTTTCTGTTTTTTTGGTAATACTCATCCTAATGGGTACGGGATGTTATGAAATCAATTTCTTAAATGAGTTTATTTAGTGACCGGGTGACCCAAAAGTCACCATACATGGGGAAAATGGGAAGTTGTACCTAAATGTGCCTTTATTTACAAAATAGTCATTACAAAATTTTGGAATATTTTTCCTTTGCCTGGAGACTTTGGGACACTCTATAATATATCCCAAACATTGTTTCAGTGAGTAAAACATATTCAGAGTATTAATTGGATATTTTGCAAGCTTTATTTTAATTTCAGAGGAAGCCTTTGAAATCCGGTGTGCGTGATGCACTGACCACCCATCTCAACTCAGACCAGCCACGGGGACGGGGCTCAGTGGCGGCGTGGCCTTGGCACCCGTGGGCAGCATGACTCTGGGGGACTCTGGGGCTCTTTCTAGCTCCTGAAAGGGACGGGTGGACACAAGTGTGATTTTAGGGCCTGCAGGTTTATCGGTTTTAATAAAGGGTGTTTTTTTAAGGGGGTGGAGTCTTCACACGGTTTTTTCCTGACTTGCTGCCCTTGGGGAGAGCGGGGTGTCTGCACTCGGACGCAGAGGCTGCACGTCTTGGGGGCTGTTCCCCTGCTGCTTTGAAATGACTTGGGCCCCGAGGAGCACTGAGTAGGACAGGTGTTTGCAAACACCGATTCAGCACACAGCAAGACCCACCCAGGCAGTCGTCACTGCTCGACAGAAAGTTCTGCGGCCCGCAGAGCTGACCGTGGGCAATTGGGTGAGACCCAGACCCTGTGGCCTGTTTCCTCCTCTCGAAGACAGGCCTTTGCCGGGGGCCTGCGATCCCGGTCTCCGGGACACTCACCCGTTCCCTCCCAGTCTGTGCTTTCTCTTCTCTCCCTCCCTCCGTCCCTCCCCTCCTTCCCTGTCACCAGCCAAGCTGCTGAGGTCACCTCTCCTACCTTGAGCCAGCTGTGGGGTGTGGGGCCCCAGCACCAGCTGTTTCCTCTGAAAATAGCAGCAGGTAAGTGAGCCCGGCAGGTGCCTGAGCGTGGCCATCAGAACATGCCCCTCACAGGTGATTGTTTACCAGCGACTGTCAACACGCCCAGCCCCGTTTCCGGCTGGAACACATTTATGCATCGGTATCTAACGGTGCTGTAAATTAGCACCGTGGATTTGGGGAAAACTCCAGCTACTTCCCTCTCAGAATGTCGGTTTCTCTCCACTCGTAGCTTTTGTTTTGCTGTCTGGAGGCGGACGTCGCATGGCAGAGAGGGGGACCCCACCTGTGTCCCTCAGCCCGTAACCAGCAGCCCTCAGCGCGTAACCAGTGGTGGCCTTCAGCCACTGTCTGACAGGACGCAGGGGCCGCAGGAGTCCTCTGCACATGTCTCCTCCTGCACCGGGAGACCTGCAGGGCAGGGTCGGTTGCCACCAGGGCCTCGTGGGTCTGGAGCTGGGGACCGTCTCCCGCCAAAGCCCGTGGAATGAGAGGCTTCAGGAAGAAAAGATGCCCTCCCCATCCCGTGGGCCCCAGCGTGGAGCGGAGCACACGCGTTTCCAGGGACCCAGCGGCTGCACTCCCAGGTGCGCCCGACAGAGATGCGCGTCCACAGCGCACGGCCGTGCTCTGGAGGGCCCGCAGCGGCACGCCTCCTGACAGTCCAAAGTTGAGGCGACCCGATGCCCGTCCGCAGGGGACCAGGTGGAGCAGCCAGAGCAGCCGCCTCCGGCGTCTGTTCCGCGTTGACCCTGAAGACACATCGCGAGGGCACCGGGGCGGGTGGGTTTGTGAGTTGGCGTCTAGTTTTAACTAAGCTCACCCTTACAGAATAGACAGGCAGCTTTTACATAACCCTGCGGGGGAACCACGGACCGGTCTCCCTCACCACGGACACCTCAGGAAACCTGCAGTTAGAGGTTTAAACACGATGATACAATCACGTCCAAGAACAGTTAGCCTGAAGTGTAAAGCTGAGTTTTTGAATGTAAGAAGTCTAGGTAGGATGTTGCATTGACATTGAAGACCGATCTCCCCCAGGTGTCTGCTGTGCCTTAAAATATTAACCAATGTCAGGAGACAGATTTATAAATACATGAATATCTCTGTGTCAGTGATGCATGCCCAAAATTCCCTTCTCTTGATGGGGCACGTGAGCAGAGTTCAGAGACCACCTGTGCGGGAGAACATCCCGATGTGGCTCTGAATTCTGAATTAGAAGGAGGCGCAGTAGCCGAGCCCCGCGGCCGCAGGAGGAGGCGGTGAGTCCCGCTCTCGGCAGGCCCCCGGCCACGGCTCTCAGTGCTCCGTGGGTGTTTCGTGCGTCCACACGGCAGGCATTTGATTCCCTTCCCGTGGCCCAAGCGGCCGGTGTGGCTCCCCTCGTGCTGCTGGAGAGTGAGCAGAGTCACGCAGGACTCCACCGGGGAAGCAGAGGGCGTGCGAGGAGAGGATTAGATTAGGGGCTTGGAGCTGACTCGCGTGGGAGAGGCTGCGCAGGGAGGGCTCCGAGAGGAGCCTCACGAGGTCGGAGGAAAGTCGCCAACGGGAGGACCCAGTGGGCGTGGAAAGGAGATGCGTGGAGGGCAGGGCGGGCAGCTGGGATGAACCTGGGCGCACAGTGGGGGCAGAGGACCCCCAGACCCCTGTGTACAGGACGGACCCGGCACTTGCCCTGCTCACACTCAGGGTGACCTGCCAGCACGGCTGGAGGGGGAGGAGCAGCTGTGGGCGGTGCAGGTGTGCCCGCAGGTGAGGGGCCTGGCCACTGCCATGCACCTGGGCGTGCGTCCACCCAGCAGGTGCGAGGGCTGCTGCCTCGGGTCCCTTTCTCAGTCCCACTCAGGGCCCCTGCTACCTGGGCTGACCCGGACCTGCGTGGGCAGGGGATTCCTTCCAGCCTAGCTGAAGCAACACCTTGCAAAGCTACCACAGGGCCCGAAACAGAGACCCGGTGCGGCAGAGACGCCGTCTCGCTCTCTTTGATTCTGGTGTGGTTTAATACCGCAAATGTGCTTGGGTGAACCGAACATCGACTTTCGAACGCCGATTTGGGGAATTGCATTTGTAGGAGCGATGGCGTGGGATTTTCTCTGCTCACGACCGTGGTGCGTCCCTACTTTTACTTGGCAGGTACATTTGTCATTACGGTTTCTATTTTGAGATCCAACACTTTCACCCTTTGGTTTCCGCATCGTGAATAGTGCTTTCCCGCGTCCTAATGACATGTGTCCTTGCCTCTCTCGCGTCTGAGCCGTCATAATAGATGGTGCTGTCGTGACGCAGGCCAGGCCTCTGCAGTGGCTTCCAGAGCCCTTGCTGGCCTGGCCTCTGCCACGCCCTGAGCCTCGGGCCTCATTCATCACGCCCTGCGCACACACATGCACACATGCAGGCCGCACACATGCAGTACACACATGAGTGTGTGTACGCGCACACGGCACACGTGTATCCACATTCACACACGTGCTTCAGACCCTGCCCTGCAGCAGCTCTCTGGTCCTTGCTCTGGGGTCCCCCTGGGTCTCTGTACAGGTCCCTCCGAGGCCAGAGATGCCCCTGCCACCCACTCTTTTTTTTTTTTTTTTTTTTGAGACAGAGTCTCACTCTGTTACCCGGGCTGTAGGGTGCCGTGGCATCAGCCTAGCTCACAGCAACCTCAAACTCCTGGGCTCAAGCGATCCTCCTGCCTCAGCCTCCTGAGTAGCTGGGACTATAGGCATGCGCCACTATGCCTGGCTAATTTTTTCTACATATTTTTAGTTGTCCAATTAATTTCTTTCTATTTATAGTAGAGACGGGGTCTCGCTCTTGCTCAGGCTGGTCTGGAACTCCTGACCTTGAGCTATCCACCCGCCTCGGCCTCCCAGAGTGCTCGGATTACAGGCGTGAGCCACCGCGCCCGGCCCGCCACCCACTCTTCCTTCCGTACTCTGTACTTTTAGTCTGGCCAACTCCGCTCACGGTGCCCTGGGTGCCAGCTTCAAGCCACCTCCCCCACACACGTCCCGACTCCCCTTCCCAGGGTGTGGTCAGGCCGAGTCCTGACGTGGCCGGGCTGTCCCCGTGCTGTGGGCATTTCCCGCCTGTTTCCCTCCCGTGTCCCAGACAGAGAGAAGCTCAGAGCAGGCCCCTGGCTTCTCCCAGCACAGGACACGAAGGCAGCAGTGGCCTGAGCCTGGAGCCACCCTCAACTGCACCAGGACGCTCATTATGGGGCCCAGGAGGGAGGGCCAGGGCAGAGGCAGGGTGGGGAGGTTTTCGGACCTCACCGCTGGGACCCACCCACTGGCTGAGGGGGACGGAGCAAAGCCCAGGTCTCTATCCTGGTGCCTGAGTGGGCTGCAGGTGCCAGCTCAAGCGCAGGAGGAGGAACAGGTATGGGGCGAGGACCCTGAGTGACCATCTGGAGACAGGGCACGAGGTAAACCCTGCCAGGAAGGTGAGGTCAGTGGGAACCAGGTGGGCACAGAAACCTCAGGGAACGGACCAGGTCAGGGCCCTGCCCCAGACAGGGTGGTCGATCGCAGGTGGTGCCAGTGTCCTTGGACCCTCCTGAGTCTGACAGCGTGTCCTCCGTCCCTTGTGTCACGAGTCAGGGCAGACCCCGCGCAGCAAAGGGGCAGCAGCGCTTACCTCTCGGTGGGTCCCTGGGGAGACTCACTCCTTGCTCTGTGCAATCAAGAAAACGTGTGAAGAGACATTAATTTTGTGAAAAAACAATAAGAGAAATGGCAGGACTGAAAAACATGCAATATTAACATATGTAATGGAGGTTTCTAGTTGTTTAGTGTTTTTTTAAAAATCTGAGTTAAAGGAATAATCTCATTTCCGACACAGCTGGGTGCTTTAACCTAGCTGATGGAAGGTTTGCTTAGAAAACTACGCTGGCTTCATACAGGACGTTGTAGGCACAGAGCGTGTCGCGCCCAGCGCTGTGCGCTGTGATCTCTGCCTCAGGCCCCACAGCCACGGCGCAAACACAGGGAACGCGCCCGCGTCATGCTGGTGGGCGGTGGCGGCAAATTTGGAATCCAGCCAGGAAGACCCCAGACTCTCGGCATCCGGCTTCCGAGGCTGCAGAGGTCGGGCCTGCTTGTGTGCTAAGTCTTCCCCCGCCGCCCCCCCCCCCCCCCGTCACCTGCCCTTCCGCGTTCTGTGTGAGTGACTCATGTCGATCCCGATTATGGCTGTCCCGGAAATCCTCAGTGAGCGTGATCGCGCAGTGCAGGCTCGGCGTCCCCAGCTCTTCGAGATCGCAGCCTGCTTCCTTATCAAAGGTGACCCGAGCTGTTGACACCGGTGACGGTGGCAGAAGGGCTCTGGCCAGGCAGTTTCCTGCGGAGAGTTGAGGCAGAGCCACAGTCGTTCCCCCGAGTCTGTTCCAGATTGTCTTGGAAATACAGTGTGTGTGCAGAGGCGGGTTCAGGAATCGAGGATTTCAAAGTAAAGACGTCCTTCTAGTTAGAAATCTCGCCTGTGGGCTTTTATGTAAAACGCGCTGATGGTCCTGGGCTAACAGTCGTGTTTATTGTTGGGTGCCGTGTTCTGGGTGCGTGCCACTCATGCATGATGAGGCCAGTGTGTGTGTACAGCAGCAACTCCAAGTCTAATTAGGGAGAAGGATCGAGAAAGTAAGTGCTTCACAGCCTGGCATCTTTGGAACAAGCAATTAAAAACAACCTTGAAGCCCGCAGCATAGCTTCCTGCTGCATTTTCAACACTGAGACGGATTTGTCAGTGTCTGCTGAACCCTTCCTCAGCTCTGCGCACCCCGTGTGCACGAGAACCTCTGCGCCCTGCAGCGGGAGAGCCTGGCCCGGTGCTGCCGGGGGCTCTCTGCTTTGCGCAGCTTCCCTGGCTGCGACTCTTCCAGGGCCGGGATAGGGGTGTGTCTTTCTCCGGCACAAACAAATCCGAAGGCCAGAGACATTAGCAGTTTTTCTACAGGGGTTTTAGGGACTGTGACGTGAGATCAGAACTTTGTCTTCTCTGGTTCCAGGTTTGCCCGCCATCCTATATTCATCAACACTGTTTCTCAGCTAAGGGGTTTTTGTTTTCTGTGTTTTGTTTTCCTTTTGGACCACATGGCTCCTTCTCTTGTCCCTCTGCTGCCCACCCCCGATATGCTGTTCTGCATGGTGCCAGGCTGCTCCTCCCGGCTCCCAGAGCTGGGCGTCCACGTGGAGCCTCGGGGGCTGCAGCTCCGTCTTCTGCCTGGAGGGCCAGCTCCAGACCCCCATTCACGACAGGCCATGCCTGTACCGTCACCACGCGTCTCGGTACCAGCTGTGCCCCACCCCGTTCCCTGCTGCAGGCTGCTGGGACCCAGTCACAATGTGTGGGGTGGCTGGTAGACAAAGTCACCAAAACCCACAGGCTATATAGGATAGGAAGAGAGGGAGAGGGAAAGAGAAAGACTTCGAAGGCGTCAGAAAACAACCACCGCAGCCAGAGGGGCCCGAATCCCAGAGAAGTGAGTGAGCATCTCGCGGCCCCTCCCTGGAGTCCGTGTGGGTCCCTTGGCCGCGTCCTGGGCGACAGACGGAGACTCCAACAGGAAGCAGCCGCTGAGGGCGGACAAGCGGGGCCAAGTGGAAACACCGTCTGGCTCCGCGGTTCCTAACACGGGAGCGTGGGGGGATTCAAAGTCCACCTGCAGGGGCGCGTCAGCCCCTGCCGAGTGTTGGCGGAGACACACGGCTTCCGGAATCCCGACGCTGCCAGCGGGAGTGTGGACCAGCCCAACCTTTGGGAAAACCCCTGCTGCTAGAGCTGAGTGTGTGCACGGCCCCTGCCCCCGGAATGCCACCCTGGATGTGTCCCTAGCAGAGATGCACCTGTGTGTGCACCACAAGACAAATGCAGGAATACTCGTGGCAGCAGCGTCTGTCACACCCCAAGCTAGAAGCCGTCCGGACACCCAGCAATCGTAGGAAAAGGACGGTGGAAATACACTGTGGGATATTCATACCGCAGATGCTATGCCGCTTTCAAAAAGAACAGACTGCTGTCCCCTGCAACGAGAGGACCCCCACAGACAGCATGGTGAGAGCAGGCAGGGCTGTGTGACACCTTGGACTGGGATGGGGCATGGGGCTTCTGTGGCCCATGGGACACTCTCATCTCGGTGTCTGTGCACTTTGAAAATCCATCAATGCACGTACTTACGATTTGTGCGTTTTACCATATGCATAATTTAATACACATTTTGCCTAAATAGGTAGATGATTGATAGATAGATAATCTCAGTGTGTTCCAGGGACAAATCGGCAAAGACTGAGATCTGTTTCTTCCGTATTCTCAAAATGCTTGTCTTCTTCTGCCGCTTCTGCAGAAGTACCTTATTATGTCATGCTCGCTTGTACTTTCTAGGCAGTGGGTTCGTTGTCCCTGAAGATGATGGTGTAATAATGATAACGGTTGCAGCTCATATTTGAGTGCCCACTTTCCCCAGGTACGGTTCCAAGTGCTCCCTAAGAATTAACTCATCTAGTCTTTACAAACACCCCTGAGGTGGGCACCGTCACTGCATCCCTCTCACAGATCCCACAGATTTGAGACTCGGGGAGCTTGGTTAAGTTGCCTAGTGACAGGGTCTGAGGCCAAGCCCAGCAGCCACCAGAGCCCACACTGCCCTGGCCAGCCGGCTGTCTCACCTGTCCTAGGGAGGGCAGTGCCAGTTTATGTACAGCAAACTGTGAGCCAGGTACTCCAGAGAGCACAACACCCAGTGAGCTTTGTCACCTGGTGTCTCCAGAGCCAGGCTGCAAACTGGTGCCTAATATTTGTTGGATGGACGGATGGATGGATTGGTGGGTCGATGGATGGATGGATGGATGGATTGGTGGATGGATGGTGGGTGGGTGGTAGGATGGATAGATGGATTGGTGGACAGATGGGTGGGTGAGTAGGTAGATGGATGGATGGATGGATTGGTGGATGGATTGGTGGGTGGGTAAGTAAATGAATGGGTGGATGGATGGGACTTTCAAAAAGTGCTACATAAATACCCTCCTTCCACACCTGTCTAGCATCTGGATCTGAATCCCAGGCACACTTGCATGCCTGGAGATGCTCTTTAAAACAGATGCCTGGGCCCACCCCATAGATTTTGAGTCCGTAGGTTTCCAATGGCTCAGGAGACCCTGAATTTCCAACGAGCTCTCAGGGCATGGCACCCCACTTGCCTGTGGACCACACGGCAGAGAAGAGGGCGCAGAGCCCTGCGGTGGTGCCTTTGGTGCCATCTCTCTTGCAAAGACAGCTAATAATGTTTCCCTAAACCCTCTGTTAATTGGACGAGGCAGCGATAATGAGAGAGTGATTTCTGGGGCATGTCTTCAGGGCTCTGCAGAGTGAGCGTGTGTGCGTGCGGCGGTGGGGGAGGGGCCGATATGTTTTTTTTAGCTGCCGCCCCCACCAAACCTGAGTCTGCACTCGGCTTTGAAGCCCAGCCCATCAGCGTGCCAGGCGGCCTTCTGCCTCGAGGCCATTTATAGTGCCGGAGCTTGTGAAGCTGAAACAGTTTGATGTGTAATTGCAGGAGGAAATGGGAAACCCGCTGAGCGTGGCGGGGTGGAGTGCCTTATCACCCTTTGTGTGCAGCCGCTGCCTGCTGGAATCGCCCGCAGATCCGCACCGCCGACAGAACGGTGACATTTTTCATGGGCCGCCGTGTCCTGAATCAACACTGCGCTGGTGCGATTAGAGGAGGTGAAGGGAGGAGACAATCCCGCCTCGCCGGGGACGGGCCGGCTGCGCGTCCTGCCTCCCTGCTCATCACCTGCCGCCGCTGTGATATGCAAAGCAGCCGCTCCACGCACATCACACCTCCGCGTTACCCGAAAATTGAATTTCATGTGGTGGTCTGCGTATGGTTTATAACACTCCTCCCACGCACTTCGGCTCTCATTTAGCTGAAAGTGTGTTTACGTCCAGGAGACAGAGACGGAACCTGAGTGTTCATCTGTGCTCGCGCCCTCCCTACGTCGGGGTCCCGGGGAGCGGGTATCGAGCGGCCGGAGCGGGCAGCTCCCTGATGACAGGTCCTCCCGCTCTCCAAAATGCCCCAGGTGCCCCTCCGCAAGGGGCAGGGCTGCCACCAGCCTTCACTGGTGGCGGTGCCGGGGCTGTGGCATCCAGAACCGTGTACCCAAACGGTGGCACGTGCAAGGAGCCCCCTCTGCACGTGGGGCACGCCGGGAGAAGATAAGGCGGGTGTTAACTTTAAAGGCCATTGCAATAGATCTCTTCTAAAAAACGAACCAACCCACCCCCCCTCCCCTCACTATTTCTAACCTTAAAATAATAGGCGAGGAAGATCTACTTCTCGGCTTCTGAAGTTCTAGGGTAGGAGAAAATTATTTTTTTTAAATTGAGGTTATAAGTGTACATTTTAATGAGTTTTGACAGATGAATGCACTCGTGAAAACCACCACTGTGGGCGAGACACAGCGAGTTTCTGTCTCTGCCCAAAGCTGGCTTTGCCCCAGGGAGTCCCCTACCCCCGGGCGACCAGCTCTCTGCCGCTGCGACTAGTTGGGACTTTCTACGTTTGATGTGTGGGGTACGCTGAGGGGCATGCTCTCGTGTCTGGCAGCTTTCACTCAGTTTGCTGGTGTCGGGATGTGCCCACGCCACCGTGTGTGTGTCTGGTACCTTCTACGGCACCGCACACACGCCCATGTTTTGTTTATCCGTTCTCCTCCTCATGGGCACCTTCGTTTGTTTCTGCGTTTTTGCTGCCGTGAATAAAAGGAATAAAACTACCATCGACGTCCCTATGTAAGTAAGTCTTTACGGCGTCACCCACGTGGGGTTAATGCCTCGGGGCGGGATGTACAGCTAGGATGTACGGTGGGGAAACGTTTCACTTTTTAAGCAATTGCTCAACATTTTGCAAAGTGCTTGGAACACTTAATATTCTCAGCAGGCCATGTGAGGTTCCCGGTCCTCACATCCCGCCCCACGCGTGGGGAGAGTGTAGTGAAGTCTCGTCGTGGTTCAATTTTCCTTTCACTGGAGATTACTAACGCTGGACGTATCTCGTGCTCGTTGGTCATTTCCGTGTCGTCTTTTGTGATCTATTTCAATCTTTTATCCATTCTTAAGTTGTGTTGTGTGTCTTCTTATTATTGAGTTGTAAATGTTTTTTAACATATCCTGGACATAAGTTTTGGCAGATGTGTGTGCTATACTGAAAGCATTTTTTTTTTCTTCTTGCCGTTCAATAGTTTGCCTTGTGTCTTGGGGGGTGGGGGGGTGTCTTTCAAAGAGCAAAAGCCCGAACATCGACAGAGTCCAGTTTACCAGGTTTCCCTTGCATGGCTCGCAGCTGTTGCGCTCTGAGAACCTCTCCTTCCCCGAGAGCCACGCGTGTTCTCCTGTGTTTTCTTCTACACGTTGCACAGTTTAATCTTCCCCATTTAGATCTATGATCTGTCTCGAGTTAAATTTTGTGTGTGGTGTGAGCTAAGGGACGACGCTCTTTGGTTTCTTACCTTTCCCGTGTGGACGCTGATTATCGACACAGTTTGTTGAAAAGACTTTCCTTTCCCTGTTGGATTACCTTGGCAGTTTTGCCAGACGTCAGCCGACCTTCCGTGTGGCTCCGACTCTCAGTTCTCTGTCTGTTGCGTGGTTCGGATGCCACCCTTCCGCCAGCGCCGCCCTGCCACGGTTCCTGCACCTTTAAAGGAAATCTTGAAATCAGTGCGGTACCTCCTCCAGCTTTATTCTTCTCAAAAGTGCCTTGGCTCTTCTAGGCTATTTGCATTTTCGTATAAATTTCAGAATCAGCTTGTCAAGTGTTTAGAAAATAAAATCTGATGGAATTTTGATGGAGATTGTCAGAATCACTCTTAAAAATCGCAGAGGTTGACTCTGACACGCAGCACGCGAGGGTTGGGGTGTGCAGCCCTGTGTGCTAATGCCCGTGTGCAGAAGAAGGAGCCAGGGAGCTGGGCTACCGGGATGACGGAAAGAAAAAGTCATAATGCACACATGGGGGCTTCTGCCTGCTGGAGAGAGCTCTGTGTCGCCCAGAACTGACCAGGGCATGGGGTGGGAACCCCCTGGCACCCCTGTGGGGTGTCCATCCTTGCTTTAGTATATAGACTCCTTAACCTTAATGCATGGGAAAAGAATTGTTTATTGTTTAGAGGATTAAATAAAATAAGATACTTAGTAGGTGGGCTGAAAATGCTTAAATCTAAATCCAGACTGCATAGACCCCCCCACACCTGCCGTCTAAGCTGTATTTCTACGGTGGCCCTCCTGTGTCCCAGCCGTCATTCCATGACCCGTGGGTGGTGTGACATCCTATCGAGGGCGTGTCCTACCCTCTAGAACACACCTCTCCCCAGTGGCTTCTGCCTGGGAGCTGACGGTCCGTGGCTGTCTTTGGTTACTTCCACCTCCAAGTATCAAAGGTCACACCAGCCAGTGGCTCCGAGCACTAACCCGAGGGTGACATCCGCCCCTCCAACGGCCCAGCTGAGGGCTGCCTGCAGCCCACTCCTGCCGTAGCCTCACGGAATGATCCTCATTGGACCTCACGTAACCTGATTCAGTGCAGCTCCACGAAGGCCCCGCACTGGCTGGTCCCCTCTCTGCTGTTGGATGGAGTAATAGATCCGCAGGTGGTTTCACCTGCGACTCCAGGCCCTGAGTTAGAGACATGTCCGGGGACGCGGGGTGACTTGTGGAGCATCGCAACGCATTTATGAGATAAACTGCAAGTCCGCCACGCCGGGCGAGACCCAGATCGGGCTGCGCTCACGCCATCGCTGTGGTCTGGGTCTCCTCCAGGAGAGGACGCGGCCTTGCGAGGGCTCCGTGTCTGGCTGCGGCAGAAATTGCTTCAAGGCGCGGGTCCCGGGAGCGGACACCGGCTCCTCCAGCACTCGGTCGGTCCGGCGTCGGCGAGCTCCATAAACGCTCGAGTGGCTCACGGTGCTTCAGCCCAGGCCCCCCCCACTGCTGTCACATCGAGGCCACCAGAAACCACTGCCTGCTGCTGTCAGCGCCGGGAACCGGGGCTGGGCCACCCGACCGCGGCGATGCCGAGCGCTGGCTCCTCAGCGTCGGCCTTCACTGTGCCCCGGCGCTTGTGTTTTGGTTGTTTTTCTCTTTTACTCAGGTCTCCTTTCTTTTTCACACTTGTCACTGTTTCTCGGTGTGGGGTACCATGCCACCCCAGGGCCACCCCCAGTGCCTGCCCCCCACACAGGAAGCTGAGTTAGTTCGCCCTGGGCTGCAGCCAGACCATGTAGGCAACTGCGGCTTTTCTCCTGAGCCCGCGGAGCTGCAGGATTCGTGAGGACCGGCGGGCGGTAACTGCCTGACTGCGCCTGCGCGATCTCTGTCAATCCAGGGAATGCTGCGGATTTGGATCCCACTGCTGTGCCCATTTTACAGAAAACTGAGGCTCCGAAGGTCAACATGACTGGCCCCAGGACAGGTAGCCAGAGGCGGAGGAAGGAGGGGCCTGGACCCGCACTGGTGCAGCCACAGCCCCGGGGACTCGACTGACTCTGAGCCCCATCCCTGGGGCTCGCTGCTCTCCCGGGGGGGTCCAGCCTGCTGCAGGTGGTGCTCCCAAGTGGTGCTCCCAGCCCCGAGCACAGAGGCGTGGGGAGGTGGGGAGGCGAGGGCCAGGATCGAGATTCAAAGGTGGGGAGTGGAAGGGGACAGTGAGGCGGGAGGAGCCAGAGGAGGAAGCAGGAGCGTCAGCAACGGGGCCGCGGATGCCGGCTACACCTGTCCGCCCAGCAGCTCCAGAGTCCTCCACCTGCCGGAGGCCGGGCTGCGCTCACCTCCCAATGGTAGATGAGGCACCGACACCCGGGCATGGAGGTGTCCACCCCCTCCCAGCTTCTCTCGGCCTCACCTGTGATCTGCTCCCCACCAGCCCACCATCGCTATCTAGTGACCAGTGACTTCCTTGCCACTTTTCTTCCAGAGCCTTCCATGCAGGGATGACTTTTCAGCCCTCAGCAGCCACTGCACTCAGAGATCAGGGCAGTGCAGCTGCAGAGGTGGGGTCTGTGTGGCCCCAGGAAGGACAGGCAGAGCCCTAAGCTCTCCGATTAGTCGCAGGACTGGCCGCAGAAGTCAGGGGTTTGGATAGTGAGGTGAGAGCACCAGCGCCTCGTCTGGGTATCGGGGAGTGTGCTGTAGGTCTGTGCGCTGTGAGGGCCCCGGGGCTGTGTAGCCACACGTCTGCCATGACCTTTGGGGGCAGCGTGGTGGGGGCCTACCCGTTTCCCTCACTCCACTCTCGCCGTGGTTGCCTCCTCCCAGCCCCACCCCAGGGCCTTTGCACGTGCTGTTCCTTCTGCCTGGATGCTCTTTCCTGGCCTGGTTTGCCCTTCATCCCCTGCAGACCCCAGCCACATGTTACGTCCCCAGAGGAGCCGTCCCTGCTGTCCTCGACGAGGTGAGGCTGTGCTGGTTGGAGCTGTGACTCACCTCTGGGGGTCACCTTGTTCTTCTCCTGAGCACCACCACAATCACTCTTGTGATGTCACTCGTGCCCGTGTGGATTCCATTGCATCCCAGCTGGTCAGACACCAACTGGGTGTCCTGCAGTTCAGTCCTGGTGCCTCCCAGAAAGTATCTCAGACCCCACAGGGTAAGAGCAGATTCCTCCAAGAAACTACCCCAGTCAAAGGCCAGCTGCAGGCCTTGGGGTCCTGAGGTCGCCCACACTTCTGAGCAGCTGGTTACAAATTCTGGAGTTCCCCCCCCACCCCAGGCTGGATAATTCACTAGAACGACTCAGAGAACTCAGGGAAGCTACTTAGGATTTCAGTTTATCATGCAGGAAACACACAGGGTGAGGTCTGGGAGGGAGGCAGGTTTCCATCCCTCTGCTCTGGGGCCAGCACATGTCTCCTTCCCAGCTCATCCTCTGTTCACCAACCAGGGGGCTGCACGGAGCGTCCGTGTCCAGGGCTGTTACTGCGTGTGTTCTGCGGGTGTGATTAAGTGAGGCATTGGCCCGAGTGTGAACTTAATCTCCAGCCCCTCCCTGCGGGAGGTCGGCTGGCCTGAAGTCCACGTCCCTGTGGTCACGTGGCTGATCTCTCTGGTGAACAGCCCTGCTCCCAAAGCACCCAGGGCCACATGAGTCTCCTCGTTAGCATAACGAAGACACCCCCATCTCTCATGACATCCTATGGGTTCAGATGCTCATGCAGGAGCAGGGACCAAGACCACATTCCTCGTTATCCAGCAGCGAGGCTGTCTCCTCCTCTGCTCTGCCCACAGCAGGCTCAGCAGGGGCGGGACCTGCCCGCTCTGCCCTCTCCTGTGCCTTGGCACCAGGAACCGGAGGGAGCCCCCCAGGGCTGGTGTTTGAAGGAGGCCGCGGTCTGAGTGAGGGCAGCGCCGTGGGAGGAGGACAGGAAAGGATTCTCCAAAACACACCCGCATCTCAGAAGACCAGCGTGGAGGCCCAGAGCCCCCACCCCGCTCAGGGCCACCCTGCCCTGCTACCTCTTAACTGCTTTGAACAGAGACTTGGCTCCTCCGCAAGACCCTGATCCGTGGAAGAAACCTGTCTGTTTGCCTTGATGTACTTTTTTCCCCTTCGTGGTGGTATATGTTATTTTACTCTGGCAAGATCCCTGTTTTCTTTGGAACGGTGCTTAAAATGATAGCATTTAGCCGAGGAAATAGCAGCCCGTCGTCCACCTCCCTGCGACACCGCGGAACGCTGTGGCCAGGCAGAATGCCTCCTTGCCGGTGGCACAGCAAGCCCCGCGCCGGGCACTTATTGCTAAATAAGGTGTCTGGCTCTAGGCGTTTCGTCCTCAGAGCCGCTGCAATCAGAGCTTCAGCAAGTGGACCATCCTCAGCGCAGGGTGGGGTGCTGGCCAGGCTGACTTTTAAAAGTGGATCTTCAGACCGGGCACAGTGACTCACCCTGTAATCCCAGCACTCTGGGAGGCCGAGGTGGGAGGATTGCTTGAGGTCAGGAGTTCAAGACCAGCCTGAGCAAGAGCAAGACCCCGTCTCTACTAAAAACAGAAAAAAATTAGCCAGGCATGGTGGCGCATGCCTGTAGTCCCAGCTACCCAGGAGGCTGAGGCAGGAGGATCGCTTGAGCCCTGGAGTCTGAGGCTACAGTGAGCTATGATGATGCCACTACATTCCAGCCCAGGTGACAGAGCGAGACCCTGTCTGGAAAAAAAAAAAAAAAAGACATTCAGTGTGCTCAGGTAATAAAGAAATGAGAGGATTGTTCCCTCCCAGATGCCTGTGCCAGTGGCTCTACTGTGCCATCTGGACCCATCAGACTCCATGTAAGAGGAATGAAGTCTGGGGCCCGTCACTGACCACCCCAATGCAGAGCACCCCATGTGGCTGACACGGTTGGCAGGACTGACGGGGGGACCCACTGGGCCTGGTCGTCCCCTTGGAAACCGGGCCACACTGACGATTCCGTGGAGATCGGTCCTTTTCAGTCCATGTAGGAGCCGCAGACTTTCTGTGAAGGGCCGGACAGGACGGTGCGTGCTCAGCCTCGTGGGCCACACTGCCCCGTGGCCAGTCGCGCGAGCGCAGCCGTGGGTGGTACCCAGACCAACGGTCTGCACCCCGGTAACACTCTGTCCTCGCAAACAGCACCACCGGGCTTGCCAGGCCAGGCCGGTCCCCAGCACGGCTCTGCTTCAGTCCCAAACGAGCAAAATGTGCCTTGAGGTCCCCTCAGGTGTGGATCAAATTTTTCCAGTTATGCCTTGAATTCAAGGCCGAGCGTCTTGAGAAAATTTACTGTTTGGTGTTTTAAATTTTATAGTATCATACAAATAAATAAACACGCCGGTGTGAAAATACGGCTTCCAAGAAGAGCTCACGTTAAGCAGCCATGAAAACCCACACCCCGTGCAACGCGAGCATGTTCCTTCCAAAGAAGCCGGAAACCTCCTGTAAGTTCCGTTTTTATAGTGTGTGTTTTGTTCTCCCTGAGAGCACCTCATAAATCAGCCGGACACATTTTGCTATAAAAGAAGTATTTTACGTGTGAAGCGCTTTCTTCGAGGCTCTTTTCTTTCCGCGAGGGTTTGTGGAGGTGCGGACTGGCACAAGGCTACGGTTTTCTGGCCGTCCTCGGCCGGGCGTGTCGCGCGTCTCTGCTCACGCAAATTTATGTCCATGTCGGGGCCTCATTTGAGCAGACACAGGGGGAAAAGCTGCCCTGAAAACGTTAAATACGAAAAACAGTATTCTGTGCTTCGAAACACTTTGGCGACCCTTTGCAGCCCTGCGTAGGTGGGATGCTGATGTTAACCACCCACAGAGAGCCCCCGCCGGTTTCCGGAAACACACGCCTGGCAAAAGTAAACCCTACCCTCTTAGTGGATCAAGAATATCCCCAGAAACCCGAGGGGGGACGCCCGGGTCGCTGTCAGTGCTCCCAAACAAATAGCAAAAATTAGTAAGGAGACTCGACTCACTTTGAAAAATTGAGACGACAACATTCTATTATTATTTGCACGATGGAAACGCGTCGGGTCAAACGTTTCAACGCTTCCTCCATCCTTCCTCTCAGCCTGGCGTCTGTCTGCTGTGTTGGCTGTTGTGACTGAGTGTGTGTTTAACTTCTAAACGACTTGTCTCTTAACTGAAAAACAGACTTTGTGTCAAAACGGTCAAAACAGTCTTGGTGCTTGAAGCCGTGTCGTTTGGAGACGCAGGCGTGTCTCAAACGCGGTGCGCGAGGAGACTGTGGACGCGTTCGTTTCAGCTGTCTCCTGCTACCTAACAAACCTCGCCACGGCCTGGAGGCTGGAAACAGCCGCCTGTTCCTGCCTCTGTGGTCCTGCAGGGTGACGGGGCCAAGCCGGCCTGTTTGCACTTGGGACGTCTCGTGCACCTGCATGCAGGTGAGGGCTGAGGCTGGAGTCGTCCCAAGCCACGACTGGCCCGGAGTCCGAGAGGGTGCACGCATGTTGTCTGTGGCTAGCAATGCATGCTGGCCGTCAACCCGGAGGTGTGCTGGGACCGTAGACTGGGCCTGGCTCAGGTTTCTCATAGCACGGGGACTAGGTTCTGAGCAGGGGTGTCCCAAAAGGGGGCATTCCAAGAGTCCCTTGTGGGAGCTAGAAGGCTCCTGTGACTCAGCCTTAGGAGTGCAGGGACATCTCTGCTGCTCTCTGTGGGTCACGGCAGCGACCAGCCAGTGCAGCCGCACATACGGGGGAAGAAGGATTAATGGTCCCCACAGCACTGGGAGAGGCTGCTCACGTCCTAACTCTCCATCTGTGTCACCCTAGGTACGTGATTGTACGGGGGGAAAGAAAGGGATTCATGTCCGGCCCCCGCCTAGACCAAATTCCCACGTGAACACGCCCCCTGCTCCTTGCTGAAATCCGTCTCTTCCTAATACACCCAGGTCTTCGGGGCTCAGTCTCAGCTGGTAGTCCAGTGTTTGCAAATGTCCCATAATAAGCCCCACATGCAACGCCGATTGATTGCAAAGTGAAAGTGCAAACATACAGGGTTTCCAAGAGGGGAGCGTACTGTTGGAAAACTGCAGGATCGCAGCCACGGCCACCGACGGAGGAGGGGAGGTTCAGCCCAATCACCGCCGAAGAGGCAGGAATCAATTTGGCCGACGGTCGTGTCTGTTCATCAAAAGAGACTCGTGGAATCGATCACAGATTAAGAGTACATCTTTGGGACAGTAATGAAATTCTAGACTAGTTTTCTTGCTCTGTACATTAAGGCTCTGGAAGGCAGATGTAAAGAAAACACCCTATTGGATAAGACGTACATCTACTTTCGTTAGCAACCTGCCACAGAAGAGACCATTGTGGCTTGAGTCATTTTCACTCTAAATATTAGCATTTAATTGCAATTTTAACCAAAATTGTATTAAATATGAAATCAGTAAGTTTTGTTTTTGATGTGAAGTGCTAAGGAAATATTTGATCTGCACTATTTACCATAACATTATAACCCTGGTTTTCAGTGGGGTTATGCGAAGGGTCTCTGAGCGTTCGGATTGTCCTTAGTAACAAGGACGTCCTGACACGTGGCTCCGGGTGACCGGCGTTGCAATTCTCGCTTTCCACTTGCCGTGCGGCGAGCTCTGTGGGACCTGCTGCTGTTGGCGTCCCCAGCAGGTGTCTTGGTGCCTCCAGTTGTCACGGTGCTTTTCTGAGATGGGGGAGTCCAGCACGTCAGGTTGCTAAGTACCCCGCCCCTGCGGTGGTAAGTTCCGGAAGAGTGAAGTGATTGGGAAGCACCCAGGTCGGCAAATCTGCAGGCAGACATCTCTCGCGAAAAATGTCAGAACAAGCAGACTGTGGATCTGAGATGGAAGTTTCTGTTCAGATAGGACTTCAAAAACATTTCCTGTCTCCAGCCTCAGTCTCGGGGTGAGAAAGGCACGTTTCTTTATCTGTTCAGAGGAGGGAGAGACTCTGAGTTTCCAGCCAGCGCTTGGGGACCGGCGTCTCCGGGGCTCTCGGGGAACATGGACTTGAAATGCAGCGTCAAGCCCAAGCCCCGCTCGCGGCCCGCCCCTCGCAGGAGCCCGACCGTCCGTTCTCGCGGAAAAGTAAAAGGAGACAGGACTCAATTTTAGAATCAAGGGTGTTAAGAGGAAAGGAGGGCAAAGGAGGTTCCGGCCCTGCCTCTTGATTTCAGAGAGAATCGAGGCAGATGATAGGGCCAGGACCACGCCGCTGTTTGCAGAGGAACTGGGGTGCTGACCGCGTGTCGGGGTGGGAGAAAACCCACTGCCATTTTACCACTGAGTGACCCCACACTGGCCTGAACATTTGTGTCCCCGCAAAATTCACATGTTGAAACCTCACATAGGAAGTAATGTGTAATGATCCTATGTAGCACGATGGATTTTATCAGTTTTTGCTAAATTGAGCACATAAACGAGAGGGTGTAGCCAAGGTGATGGTGTTAGACGGCAGGGCCTTTTGTAGGTGACGAGGTCGAGAATAGGATTATCGCCGTATAAAAAGGACTCCAGAGAGCCCCTGGCCCCAGCCGCATGAGGGGACACACAGAAGGTGCTGTCTGTGAGAAAACAGGCCCTCACTGGACACCAAATCAGCTGACGCCTTGATCTTGGACTTCGCAACCGACAGAACTATGAGCAATAAATGCCTGCCGTTTGTTGATCGCCCCGCCTGAGGTATTTTGTTACAGCAGCCAGGACGGGCTGAGACGGGCCCCTAACAAAAAGAGGAGTCGCGTTGTCCAAGGTGCAAGGTGTGTCGACCCAGGTTCCCTTCGTCCTCCGTAACCACAGAATGCGGCTTCAGAAAAACCGAGCCCCAGTGAGGTCAGAATTACTGAACAACTCCAGAAGGGACACGCTGGCGTCGGTGCATTCTTCCAGAGGACGATGACGACCGTGAATCTGATCCGCATTTGAGGACCACCCAGGTGCAGACGCGGCACCGACTTCCAGAAACGGTTATTACTGCTTTAAATGCTCCTACCTAGCATGATGGATTTTATCAGTCTCTGCTAAATTGAGCACATGAACGAGGATTTAGTCAAGATGCATTTAAAGGGGTGCTAGTACACTTTTCATAAGCGCCACACGCGGGGAGAGCCTGCCTGCGCCGGCGGTGAAGACCAGCCTGCGGCCGACGGAAGAGCCGCCTTCCACTTGGCGGAGGTTGAGCCGCACCTCCCTGGCGTGGAGGCCCTCCACGCTCTCCACCTTCAGAGCGTGTCTGTAAACAAGAACCCTCATCGTCAGGTCAGCGGACACCTCTGCATCCTGTATGCTCACAGTCCCGCGGTGAAAATGTTTGGGGCTTAGAAAAGATAACGGGTACCAAGGACTCCAATAAAGTGATTGCAGCGCTCACCACCGTTTCCAGTAGAAGTGGCATCGCTAACCGGGCCCCTGGGACGTCTTGAGCCTTCGCTTTGGGGTCACACGTCAACCTCCCTGCGAGCCGCAGCGGTGGGGAGCGAGCGCGCTCCGGAGAATCACGTGCAGAGTTCTGCGCGCTCACTGCGCTCACCGGAGCCCCATCCACTGTCAGCGACTCCCGGAACGACGGGGTGTCACGGAGGCTCCGGGGTGCCGCTCTTTTTATAAAATTGGTGGTAACGAAGAATTTTAACCCTCTTTCTGCTGATAAAAAATGCACATTTATGGAAATACGTTTCTTGAGTTTGAGCCTGAACTTTCTCCTGCAGGCCTGTCAACGTCGGCCCTGCTGACGTGGGGGCTGAGTCGCTCTCTGTGGCGGGGCCGTCCTGTGCGTTGCAGGGTGTTCAGCAGCGTCCCTGCCCCGCCCAGGATGGCCCCTCCCCCCACCCAGTATTGTCAATCAAAACGTCTCCAGATGTCGCCGAGTGTCTCCTAGAAACCCTAACCGATCCAGACAGAGAACCACGGCCTCACTAGGTGCCCTTTTTCTTTGTTTTTAACGCCCTTTGTGGTCGAGAGACCCCCCCCAGGCCTCACCTGTGTGTAAAGCCCAAGCACCGCTCCCCAGCTCCCCGACTTGCCCGGGAATGGGCAATGCTCCTCGGTTGCTGCAGTAAATATTCCAGAGACTTCCTTATTATGCGGAGTCACTGAGAAATCAGCCTGGCACGTGGCTGCTATTTTGGGGAGCGTCACACATCATCTGCTGTTTGGTGTCAAACCCTGAGCCGCTGTTATTTAACACTGATTAATAAATGGCAGGTTGTCAGTGCCGGTGGTGAAGACACTTCAAGGAGCCATTGTTCTTTGAAATTAAAACATTTAAACATTTAAATCCAGGGCTGGTTCTGGTGGCTCATTTTAATTGTTTCTTTTGTCTTAGCGTAGCTTTCTTCTCCCGATCACACAGCTGTCACGCCAACGGTACCTGGAGTCGGGCCGCACGACAGCCCTCCCCTATTAGCTGCCATTATTTTCACAAGGAAACCTGGGAGCTGCTGGAGCAGATACTAATTCCGGGAGAAGACTGCTGGCTACGCTGTTAAAGTGCGCGTGTCTGGAAGCCGCAGCTCGTTTGACTTGTGTTGTGGGCAGGGGTTCCGGGACCTGGCCTCGCTTAGCTCTGCGTGTGCGTATGTCTGAGTGCGTGTTTGTGTGCCTGGGTTTGTGTGCGCCGCGTTTGTGTGCGTCTCTGTGTGTGTCTGTGTGTATCTGTGTGTGTGTGTGCATCTGTGTGTCCGTATCTGTGTCTGTGTGCCTGTGTGCATCTGTGTGTGTGTGTGTCTGTGTGTGTGCGTGCACCGTGTTGGGAAGCACTTTTCCCTCCCCTCTTGGTATGGGGACTTCTTCTCCCTGTTCTTTTCCCTGTCTTCCCTCCCCTCCCGGTGGCAGGAGGCTCAGTCTGACCCCGGCCACCTCTGGTGCAGAGGGGCTGTGTCCGCAGCCTGTCAGGGTGCCCCAGAACCCATGCAGCTGGGGACCTGGCTGGACAGGGAGCAGCACAAGGGGGCTGTGCAGGGCCGGGAAGCCCAGGGGTGGCCTGGCCCATCTGGACCCTCCGGTCACCCCCCAGCCATCCCCATGCAGGGACAAGCATTCGTGTCCAGAGAAAGTGTCTGCCGGGCCAAGCCCAAATCGCCAGCTGGCTGCCCGAGGTCCCCTTCAGAGGGTGGCAGTGGCACCCGTTCCAAGTTGACTGCAGTGAGACCCAGAAAGGCCGATCGGGGTGCTGGGAGCACCTCGCGCCCCCCCCCCCCGCACACACAAGCCCGCAGCAGGCGCGGCCCCCGGCAGTCTCCCTTCCAGCTCTAGAGACGCGGTTTTCTCACCAACTTCAGAATCCACCTGACTCGTGTTATATTTAGCTGCGTTCTCGACTGAAAGAAAAAGGGGAAAGGAGGAAAGACACTTTGCAGCATCGAAGGTACAAACTCCAGGACGTTTCCTGTGCGTTAGCAAAGTTCGTGTCCCGGGCCCCGTGTTAACACAGTGACGGCTAAACTCCTGGGTCCGTCACACTTCGCCTGGGTGGGGTGGGGCCGTGGCCCATGTGTCCCTGAAGGAGGGAGTCTGTGGTCAGACGCCTGGCTCCGTTCTCCTGCGGGACGCTGGCCCGGAGCATCCGCGGTGGCTGCGACGCAGGGGACAGCGCCGCGAGACCACAAGGAAGCCGTGGGCGCGGTGTATTTGGAAGTGGCGATTCCTGGGTCCACTTTTAAAAAGACGGCTGAAAATGAAAGACATCAAATGCTAAGACTCTTTTAGGAAAATGATACGGTTCGTATTCCTCCCCTTAATTATGGTTTCAGCTTGAGGAATTTTTTTTCCAGTTAGAAAAGTAATTTCCATACACAAAACAATCAACTGCTTGCAGCACGTGGGAGCTTGCGACAGTCTGCGCACCTAAAGGGAGCACACGCGTGGGTGATGCTCTCGACGGGTGCGTTCTGCTGAGATGATCTTGGGACCAGATTCTTGTCATCTAACTGGAAAGGGGGGACTGGAACCTGCCAGGCACCGTGAGCCCAAGGTGATAATTTAAAAGACATTTAAAGTGGCCTATTGCTATTTCCTTACAAAACCTATTTCCATAAATTTACCTTGCTTTCAAGCACACGTTTAAAGACGTGCAAACTTTAAGTAAAAATTTGATTGTTTTGCCTACAAAAATTACTTTCCAAGTTAAAAAAAAACTCTGTGTTTTGATCATACCCATATTTTAAATTAAAATAATTTCAAACCGTATCTGGAGTCAGGCTTTCCCTCTGCGGGCCTCACTTGCACTGTGCCACGGCCTCCAACAGCCACGGCCACGGCGTGGTCCAGCGCGTGGGTTATCATCGCTGGCTGCTGCGTCTCATCTCAGAAAGTTGGGTTTTTTCCCGCCTTTCATTACGGCCAATGGCTCTAGCGTGAATTCTCATGAGTGGGTGTCCCAGGCGCCTCTGATCGTTTCCTCAAGGTTGACTCTCGGGACTGAAGGATTGGGGTGGTCCTCAGGCTTCTGCGTGGCCACGGAGCTGCTCCCCAGAAAGCCAGAGCTCGTGCAGAGCATCTCCTGTGTTATTCGGAAGAATCCTTTCGTGTCCTTCATGTACCAGCCTTTTTGCTGCCGTGTGCGTTGCAAATATCCAACCTGGTTTTTTGTTTGTCTTGTGGTCACGTGGTGACGTGGGTGCCGTGGGGGCCTTGCCTGGAGTTTGCCATGGCGCGTTTCAGTCCCACCGTCCCATGAGCGACTCTTGCCAGCCACTGTTGCCCTGTCTCCCCTCAGTCTCCCGCCCGGTCTTCTCCCTGCTACTCCTGCTGTCCGACACCTCCCCGTGATTCCTCTGCCTTCCTTTCCTTCCTCCTCCTTTTCCTGGCGCTGAGAAGAGCGAACTCACCCTGTGTGATCCCGCGGGCCTTTCCCGGGCTTCTGCCACTGGCGGCGTGTTCCTCTGCCTGGTTCTTGACTGGGACCCACACGCTGATTTCCGTGCACAGTTCGTTTAGAAATGAACCTGAAGGGTCTCGGGAATGGGCTGGCCCGGGCACAGCCGGCCTGTTCACGTCAGCTCAGGGTGTCTAGACCTGCCGGGCGCCAAGGCCCTAAGCGTCGTGTTCACATGATGGACAATCCATGTAGCCGCGGCACAGGCACCTGCGCACCTGCGCCCCGGGTTTGCGTCCTGCCCACTGCCAGGAAGCTGCTTGTACAGTTTCTGTAAGAGATTGTTATTCAGCAAACCCGCACTCTTCCAGACCAGAAGGGTATGATGCCAACGTGTTATGAGCAGAACGTAGAAATTAATGAGGAAAAAATTCTAGAAATTCCGCTTGTGCGGTGTCATCGGGTTGCAGGTTGCTCTAATCTCCTCCGTGATGTGTTGTTATTTCCATTTGTGTTGGGGTTTTGTGAAATAAACACATACCGTGCTCTCCGGGAAGATAACGGTGTCTCGGAAAGGACAAAGATGACCCCGATTTGGGGGGGTTGCGTTACCGCTGCTCAGGGTGGGGAGCGACTTCTACAGCCCTCGCCTCCGCAGCCGTGATTGCGCCCAGCCTCGCCGTGACGGACTTCGCCTCGCGCGCGGTTCGGCTTAATGAACGTGCGGACGGCACCCCGCGCCGCCGAGGGTTTCTTTCTGAAACTCTGAAAAGGCTATTCTTCCTTCTTGCGGGCCAATCGTCGGGGTTAGTGATGGAGAAATGGCAATAACAATAATAACAACAGCTCAGAAAATAAAACAAAATCAAAAGGCCGTGACACGTTTAAATTGTCATTGGGAAACCAGCCGCAGCGGCTGGTACGCAGTGGGTCGTGTTCAGGGACCGCGAGGGCCAGGATGTGCAGAGCGTTCCCCCCCGCCCCCGCAGTGTTTAAAACCCCGATTCTCATTAACTCCTGTCATTTCCCTCGCGGCCTCCAGGGAAGCAACTGGGAACCAAGCTGGCACCTGCCCGCCCTGGGGTGACTGCCAGGGGCCAGGCGGGGACGCCCGGGCTTAATCTCTGCTGCTTTGAGGGGCGCTGGTGCCAGGCGCTCCGGCCTTTTTAGCCCAGTCCAGGGCTGCCCCGGGAGGCCCGCGGCCTGGCGCATTCATCCCCGCTGGGGGCGGAGGGACCTTGGAACAAAGGTCAGCGCGGATGGCCGGGCCAGCTGCCTCAGACCCAAGGAAGGGAAATTAAAGCCGTTCATTTACATAGTCCCGAATTCTCCTGTTCTCTCCCGATGTGTGCAGGGGCTGCCTCGCCCCTCCCCGGAGGCTCTGCTTCCCTCTGCTCAGATGGGCTGTCTGTCCCTGCCTCCTGGTGTCACCCCGGAGCGTGTGACACGGTGGATAGTTTTAAATTCCATGTGTATGTGGAATTTTAAAAAAAAAAAAAAAACCCGTCTTGCTTACATGGCAACTTTTACAGTCTCCTAACAGGGTAGGGAAGGAGTGGAGAAAAAGACAGGATTTCACCAGCTGTTGAAATGTCTAAAAGTCATTTTAATGGTAGGATATGTTGATGGTAGAAAATTCTAATAAAAATGGATAACACTTAAGAACGTAACGTCCCCACTGTTAATATTTTCATGTACAAGTTCCTTTTCTGGCCTTTCTCATTAAATCTGCAGAAGTGAAATTATACCAGATAATTTTGTTTCCCCCTCAGCTTACCTCCATACAGTGGCTGTTTCCCGTGTGTGCATAATTTCCCGTCTGTGCCATTTTTAAGGGCTGCATAGATTCCATCACAGTTTATACGGTAATTTCTGTAACCAGGTCCGAAGAGGTGTTTGTTTCGATGGTCCTACTGTCAAAGGTGAAAAAAGCATTTTTGCATGCATGGTTTTTGTGGAGCCAGCAGGAACTCTTGGCTTCCTTTTGGGGGAGCAGGCAGTTTGCAGTGGGCCGACCTCTGCACCTGTGACTCATCCTGCCCCTTACTCAGAATGGAAAATTCAGGGGATGTTAATTTCTACAGTGTTGATGCCATTGTGACCAAAACTGTCTTGACCTGGCACGGTGCCTCACGCCTGTAATCACAGCACATTGGGAGGCCAAGGTAGGAGGCTCACTTAAGGTCAGGAGTCCAAGACCAGCCTGGGCAACATAGCAAGACCCCATCCCTACGAAAAAATTTTAAATAAAAATTAGCTGAGTGTGGTGGCACATGCTTATAGTCTCAGCTACTCAGGAGGCTGAGGCGGGAGGATGGCTTGATCCTAGGAGTCAGAGGCTACAGTGAGCTGTGATTGCAACACTGCACTCCAGTGAGGCCTTGTCTTGAACGCCCTTTCGTTCACAAACATTTGATCCAAGGCTGTGAGTCAAGGCTGTTTCCCTGTGACCCAACTTGCGGGGACTGTCCCCGGGACTGGGCCTTGGTAGGACCCCAGGCTTCTGGGCGGTTTGCGTGAGGAAAATGATGCTCCCAAGGGAAGCTAAGCCGGCCCCAGAGCCCGGAGGAGCCTCCCACACCAGCTCAGCCCCATGGCACCGGGCAAGGGGCCGGGGTTCTCCCACGCTGTCCTCGATGCTCACTGACGCGGTTTTCGCTGCGTGAGGACGGGGATACAACGTGAGTCACGCCAGCCCTGACCTAAAACTGCAGTTACATCGACAAGCCCTCCTGCTGAGTCCTCACCCGACAGAGGATTTATTAAGGAAGACCCCAGGGCGAAAGTCTGCTTTTATATTGAAATAAGCGTTAAATTTTGCAAATGTATTTGGGGTTATGTCTGTGTCTACTGCTGTTAGTATCTCAGTTGCCCTGTCATCGTCCCAAACCAAGAAGGCGTCTGAGCAAGCTCAGGGGGGTGTCGCTGCCCTGAGCAGTGGCCGGGGGCTGAGTGAGCCCCTCCGTGCGGAAGGCTCCGGGTCTCACGTCTCCCCCTCTGCTCCGGGAGTGGAGCGGCCTGTGCCAGGCCCCTGAGCTGGCCTTTGACTGGCTGCTTGGCTCCCGCATGTGGTCCCCGTAACAGTCGTGAGATTGCACCTCAAGACCTGGGCCTCCCCCACCTCGTGGGGGTCTGGGGCTCTGGGCTCTACCGTAGCACAGCGCGGCTGAGAGGTGGTGGCACCCGGCAGACGGTGCCTGTGGAGCCTGCAGCGCTGGGCTCTGCCCCTCCCCCAGCTCCTCGGGCCTGTCCTCCCCGCCACGCCCGCTCTAGGTGCAGAGGCAGGCGCCTGCGGGAGGTGGGAAGGTCGTCTGGGCTGAAGACCCCCTTGGGCCAGCAGACACCGTGAGCGTGGGGAAGCGGATTCAGGCTGGTTGAGGGGGCGCGATGCCCCTCGGCCCCACACCTGTCGTCAGGTGAGGCAGAGGCCTGAGCAGCACCAGTGACGGATGCGGAGCGAGCCCCTGCCCTGTCCAAGCCCTGCCCCCGCCATGGCCGGCCTGGCCACTGTGGGAGCAGCCGCATCCTCACTGGCCTGCAGACCGGAGCTGGGGACCCTGCCGAGGCTGGCCTGCCCCGGGCGTGGCCTGTGACCGTCCCCAAACCTCAGGACCAGCCCAGGGCAGCGGCCAGCGCCCGTGCGACGGACAGGGTGGCTGGCGTCGAATACAGGTGCTCCCAGGCCAGGTGCGTCCGGCGGTCAGACGTGACCACGGTCACAGGTCGCAGGCTGCGCTCTGTCTCCGCGGGCCGAGCTGCACGACTCAGTCAGGAGGGAGCGTGGACTCTGCCCAGCTCGTCTCTCACTCATGGGTGCTTAGATGATTTAGGGAGAAATCGTTTGCAAATTAATTATCCAGATAATTGCCTAACACTTAGCTTCACTTTATAAAATGTAAACCCGATCGTCGGTCCAGGACACGCTCGCTCTGCGCCCTTCATTTGATCTTTTCCCTCCGTCTGTTCCCGTGTCTGTGGCTCGGGAGGGTGGGCCGGTGCTGCCAGCCGAGAGCTCTGCGGCTGCCGGGCGTCCCGCTTGGGGGGTGGTGACATAACAGCCTCTCGTCCTCCCAGCCTGGCCTGTGCACAGACAGGACGCGGATTTCCAGGCATCCTGGGAATTAATCTCACGTGTCAGAAAATTACACAGGATAACGCCCGATACCTCCGGTCCATAATGCATCTTCGTCCCTCCTTTAAGGGTTTCCTTGCGCTGCCCAGGGGAGAAGAAAAGCCGACCTTAAGTAGGTTTATGTGTGTCGTTTGATTTCTGAAAAGATTGCTAATCCTAGTGGGAATTTATGTAAAAGCATCCGGGCCCTGCGGAATAGTCAGGGCTTCCGTATTTACCAAGTGCAGCTCCTTTCGTGTGAGCAGTGCGTTCTGGGCAGACTCGGGGACTTTCCTTAGTTAATGAATTTCAAAGGCAGAGACGGCGGTTTGACGCGTCTGATCTGGTGGGTTTGCCGTCTGAGCTGCGTTATTTGTTCGGTGTTTAAATGTTTGTGATTGTTAAAGAGTTTTCCAACGCTTTGTGCGGAAGCAAGACCGGAAAAGCCAGGGGCGCGATACGCGGGATTTTCTCGCGCACCCGACCCGGGGGACGCGCTCCCCCTGTGCACGCCAAGACCGCGCCACGTCCGCGCTGCGGGAAGCAGGACCTTGGGAAAGCGTCCTCTGGCAGGTGAGGTCGATACAAAATAGAGACTGTGACAGAGAGAGAAACGCGTGACGATTCCATCCCTCCACACCACAGCCCTGCGCTCTAACCCGTCTGCCTTCTGTGACGGCACACGTCAGAAAAAGCGCAGCTGGCGTTTAATCTTGCAGCTTCTTAAAAGTTGGACTTGCGGATGTGTCTTTTCCTAAGTTAGCAGTGTAGGAAAAGGTTCCATTAAGAAGCAAATGAAGAAACGAAAATCAAACTTCCCGGGAAGTAATCATATCAGTTTATGATCAGCCATAAGAAATTTGAAAGGACGGGTAAGAGAGCGAACGGAAGGCTATATTGAGGATGTTAAATTAAGTAGTTGTAACGTCACC